>JAPYYV010001784.1:0-22859 GCA_030522625.1 Copidosoma aretas
TGAGAAGGGGGTGAAGGAAATAACGGAGAATTTTGTTGTCCACTCTCACTCAAAGGGATGAGAAGAGTGGCACTTACGCGTCTGGGCGAAGCTCGAAGAATCAATTTGACCATGAAATGCCGTCTTTGTTTGTTTACCACTCTTCTATCTTTTGCCCTCTTAACATGAAAATTTGAAGTATTATAGTTTAAGAATTGCACTTTCGAATGGTGCAAGAAAAAAAAAATTTTTTTAAATGCATTTTTCCGCAATAAGGCTTAGAACTTCAATCGTAATTTTCTCTATGAAAAAAAAGTTAAATCGAAAAACCTATTGCACCATTCGAAAGAACAGATCAAAATCTATCGATTTAGGTTTTGATATTTTTTTTCTACCTTTTCTCCATCGCTTGTGAGCGAGTTGAAAAGTCGCGTTCTACTGAAAAAACGAGCCGCGCGCACCGAGTGGCTGGTTCCGCGTGGACGTGCTCATATACCAACAACTCTGCGTAGCGCATGTGCCCTCTTTTGTACATAATTTGAGAAAGTACGAACGTTATGGATGTAAGTCATTTGCAGATACCATTAATTGCGTTTAGAAGTTTCGTCAATGAATCAGACTAGTGAATTTGCGCTTTGCAAAAAGAGAATCACCACCCTTCACGAAAACTTGGCATACCTGTTCACCACCATATCGCAGTTTGGGAATCGCTATATGTTTCCTTTAACACATAAGCTGACTTGCTTTTTTCCCTATTAGTGTTCTCGAAAGTAGCATACATAAGCGCGCAAAAATCAAATCAGCTATACTGAAAAAACTGCACAAACCCAATAACCTAAATTCCAAGCTTTTTAACCCATTAACCCAGGAGACAGCAAATTAATAATATAATAATTAAATCAATTATGATGAAACAAAAGATCACTGGAATTCCAAGCTTTTGAGCCAGCAACACGAAAGACAGCGAGTAAAGAAAATAATAATTAAATAAATTATTATTAAAATAACCAGATAACCTAAAATACTAGCATTTTAACCAAACAACCCGGGGGACAGCAAGTAAAGAAAATAATAAGTAGATAAATTATAGATCAAATAACAACGTATCCTAAATCCCAAGCTTATTAACCCAGTAACCTGGGGGACAGCAAGTTATTATTATTGATTAAATAAATAAGTATAAAAATAACGACCTAACCTAAATCCCAAGCTTTTCAACCCAGTAACCAAGGGACCAGCAAGTTAACAAAATTGTAATTGATAAAATTATTGATAACAGCACAACATAACCTACATCCCAAGCTCACTAACCCAGTAACCCAGGGGACATCGAGATCATAACATAATAGTTGGATACATTATTGATCTAAAAACATACAAACTTCTATCTTCAGCTTTTTAACGTAGAAACTTAAGGGACAGCGAGTTATAAGTAATAATTCAATAAATTGGTATAAAAAAAACGAGAGTACCTGAATCCTAAGCTTTTTAACCCAGTAACCCGAAGGCAGCGAGTTAAAAAAAATTTAATTGAAGAAATTGTTGATTAAATAACAACGTAACCTAAATCCCGAGCTTTTTAAACTAGTAACCCAGGGGAGGGCGGATTTAGGGCATAATCATTAAATTAATAATTATAAAAAAAAACAAGGTAATCTAAATCTCAAGTTTTCAACCCAGTAACCTAGGGGACTGCGAGGAAGTAATATGATTAAGTAAATGAGCATAAAAATACCGACATAAACTTAATCTAAAGCTTTTCAGCCTTGTTACTCGGTTGACAGCAAATTGATAACACAATAATTCAATTGATTATTGATTAACCAGCAGCATCACCTAGATCCAGGGCTTTTAAACCCATTACTCTTGGGGGCAGCCATTTAACAATAATTATTAAATAAATTCGTATGAAAATAACGACAAAACCTTCATCCCATTTTTGTTACCCAGTTACCCAGGAGACAGCGGGTTAACAGCGTGATAATGGGTTAAATTATTGATTCAATAACAACATAACTAGAATTCCAAGATTTTAAACCTAGTTACCTAGAGGACAGTAACTTATAAACAGTAATAATAAAAATTATTATAAAAAAAAACAACATGACCTAAATCCTGAGCTATTCAACCTAGTAGCGCAGGAAACAGCCAGTTGATAACATTATAATTGTTAAATTATTAATTAAATAACAACATAACCTAAATCTCAAGATTTTTAATCCAATAACTTAAGGGGCAGTAAGTTTTTAATAATAATTAAATAAATGAGTTTAAAAATAGCGACAAAACATAAATCCCAAGCTTTTTAACCCAGTAATCCGAGAGACAGCAAATTAAAAACATTAAGATTAAATAATTCATTGAATAGATAATAAAATAACCTAAATCCTAAGCTTTTCAACCAAGTAACTAAGGAGACAGCGAGATATTAGCAATATTTAAATAAATTGGTATAAAAAAATCGACGCAACCCAGATCCCAATATTTTTAACCCAACAATCCGGGGGACAGTGTGTTGATAACATTTTAAATTAAGAAATTAATAATTAAATAACAACATAACCTAAATCCCATACATTTAAATGCAATAACCATAGGGACAGCAAGTTAATTATATTTAAGTGAATAAGTCTAAGAATAACGACATAATCTAAATCTTAAGCTTTTTAACCCAGTATACCGGGGGACAACGAGTTAATAACATTTTAAAAGAAGAAATTATTGATTTATTAACAACATATCATGAGTTTAAAGTTTCTGAACCTAATAAATCGGGAAAGAGCGGATTGATGACATAAAAATTAAATTGATTATTATAAAAACATATTCAACCTAAAACCCAAGTTTTTAACCAATTCACCTAGGAGACTGATAGGTATTGATATTAATTAAATAAATTGGTACAGTAATAGCGACATACCATACATCCAGTTACCCGGGAGACAGCGGGCTAATAACATGAGAATTAAATGAATTATTGATTAAATAACAAGATAACCTCAATCTCAGACATTTTGATGCAATAACCATGGGGACAGCAAGTTAATAATAATATAATATTTTAGTATAAGAATAACGAATCAACCTAAATCCCAAGCTTTTTAACCCAGTAACCTGGGGGACAGCGAGTTAATAAAAATAATTAAATACGTATAAAAATAGCGATATAACCTAAATTCCAATCTCTTAAGCCCAGTAACTGGGGGGACCGCAAGTTATTAATAATGATTCAATAATTACGTATAAAATAACGACATAACCTAAATACAAAGCATTTACGACCTGTAACTCGGGGAACAGAGAGTTTATAACACAACAATTAAATAATTTACTGAGTAACTAACAACATAACCTAGATCCAGGGCTTTTTAACCCAGTAACCTAGATCACAGCGAGTTATTATTAATAATTAATTAAATTAGTATAAAAATACCGACATAACCTACATTCTTATCTTGTAAACGAGTTACCCGGCAGACAGCGGGTTATTACCATAATAATCAAATGAATTATTTTATAAATGACAACGTTACACGAATATCAAGGTTTATAACCTAGTTACCTAGAGGACATTGAGTTATAAAAAACAATAATAAAAATTATTTCAAAATAGCGACATGACCTATATTTCAAGCTTTTTAACCAGGCCATCCGGGATACAGCGAGATAATTACATTTTATATAAATACAATAATAATTGAATAACAACGTCACCTAAATCCTAAGCTTTCAAACCCACTATCTCGGAAAACAGCGAGTTACTAATATAATAATTGAATTGATTATTGATTGAATGAAATCGTGACCCTGATCCCAAGTTTTTTCACCCAGCAACTTGGGAGACAGCAAGTTAAAAACATTTGGATTAAATCATTTATTGATGAAATAACAAGATAACCTGAATTTCAAGCTTTAGAACCCAGTTATCCGGGGAAGAGAGAATTTATAACATAATGATTAAATCAATTACTGTAAAAATTACAATATAAACTAAATCCCAAGTTTTAACCCAGAAACCTTGAGGTCAGCGAGGTTATAATAATAATTATTAAATAAATTGTTACAAAAATAACGACATAACCTTCACCCTAATCTTTCCACCTAGCTTCCTGAACGAAAGCGGGTTAATAACATAATTATTATGAAAATTGTTGATGAAATAACAACATAATCCGAATCCAAAGCTTTTTATCCCAGTAACCTAGAGGACAACGTTTATTAACAATAACTAAATAAATTTGTATAAAAATAACGACATACTATGGATCCTAATCTTTTTTACCTAGAAATCCGTGGAACAGTGAGACGATTACATTTTAATTGAAAAAATTATTAATTAAATAAGAACATAACCAAAATCTTAAACATAATAATGCAATAACTATTGGGACAGCAAGTTGATAATAACTAAATAAATAGTATAAAGATAACGAAATAGCCTACGTACCAACCTTTTTAAGCTAGTAAAGCGGAGGACAGCAGGTAGACAAAATTTTAAGTTAATTATCAAGCTTTTGAACCCAGTAACCTGGGGAAGAGCAAATCGATAAAAAAATATTTAAATCAATTATTATAAAAATAACAATATAACCTAAATCCCATATTTTTAACCCCGAAACCTGGAGGACAGCGAGTTAATATAAATAATTAAATAAATTTAGTTACAAATAACGACATAACCTACATCTAAATTTTGTAACCCATCTACTCGGGGATCAGCGGGTTAATAACGTAAGAATAAAATGAAATACTGTTTAAATAACAACATGACCTGAATCTTTACCTTATAAACCCAGAAACGTAAGGGACAGCAAGCTATTTCTATTTGAATTACATAACTCATTATTTAAATAGCGAGATAACTTAAATCCAAAGTATTTAAACCAGTAACTCGGGGGACAGCAAGTTGATAACGTAACAATTGGATGTATTATTAATTAAATAACAACGTATCCTAATTCCAAAGATTTGCAATCCAGTAACCCGGACGCAAGCGAGTTAATAAGATAATTGTATAAATTATTGATCAACCAACAACATAACCTAAATCTAGGGTTTTTTAACCTAGTAACCTGTGGATAGGAAGATGTTTTTTATGTATGAATAAATTAGTTTTAAAAATAACAACATAACCTACATCCCAAACTTATAACCTAGTTACCCGGAAGTCTGCAGATTAATATAATAATAATTATATAAAATAATATTTAAATATCAACATAATCCGAATACGAAAGTTTTTAACCTAGTAACCTAAGGGACAGCGAGATATGAATAATAATTAAATAAATGAGTGTGTACTAGTGACGTGACCTAAATTCTAAGCTTTTCAGCCCAGTAATCAGAGGTGCAGCGGGTTGATGGCAAAAAAATAAATAAATTATTAATAAATTTGCAACATGACCTAGATCCAGGGCTCTTTAACTTAGTAACCTGGGAGACAGCGAATTATTATAGATAATCAAAAACATTGGTATAAAAATACGGACATGACCTACTTTCTAATCTTGCAACCGAGTTACCCGGGAGACAGCGGGTTATTAACATATTCATCCAACAAATTATTGATTGAATAACAATACAACACGAATTTCAAGATCTTTAACCCAGTTACCTGGGGGACAGCGAAAAATAAACATAACCTACATCTTAAACTTGTACCTTAACTACCCGGGAGACAGTGGGTTGATAGCATAATAATTAAATGAATTGTTGAATAAATGACAACAAAACCCGAATCCCAAGCTTTAAAACCCAGTAACCTAGGGGACAGCAAGTTATAAACAATAAATAAATTAATCGGTATAAAAATAACGACATAACCTACATTTAAAACTTGTCCCCTAGTTACCTGGGAGAAGGAAGGTTAATAACGTAATAAATTAATTAAATATTGATTAAATAATAACATTACCTGGAATTAAAGATTTTAAACGCAGTAACATAGGAAAGAGCAAGTTATTAGCCATAGTTATATAAATTAGTATATAATTAATGACATAACCTGAATCTTAAGCTTTCTAGCCGTGTAATCCGAGGACAGCACGTTATCAACAATAAATAAATAAATAAGTATAAAACTATCTACATAACTGACATCTAAATGTTGTAACCCAGTTACCCGGTAGACTGCGTATTGATAACATAATAATTGGATAAACTTCTAATTAAATAACAACATAACCTAAATCCGAATCTTTTTAACCAAGTAACCTAAGGGACACAAAGTTATGATCAATTATTGGGTTGAGAAGTATAAAAATAACGACATAAACTTAAACCCAAGCTTTTAAACCCGGCAGTCCTGGGGATAGTGAGTTGATAACATTTTAATTAAAGAAATTATCAAATAAATATAAACATAACCTAAATCCCGAATATTAATATGCAATAACCATTGGAACAGCGAGCTGTAAACAGCGAGGTAAATTAGTAAAAAAAAAACGACATTACCTAAATTCCATGCTTTCTAGCCCAGTATCCCGGAGGACAGCGAGTTGACAAAACAATATTAAATAAATTATTGAATCAATGACATCGTTACTTAATCCCGGAGCTTTTTAATCCTGTTACACAAGGAAGTACGAATCGATAACATAATGGTTCAAATAATTATTATAGAAATAACAAGATAACCTAAATCTTCAGTTTTTGACCCAGAAACCTGGATGACAGCGAGTTATCGATGATATATTTATAAATTAGTATAAACATAGCGACATAACCTGAATCCCAAGCTTTTCAGCCTAGTATCCCGGGGGACAGCGACTTAATAACACAATAATTAAAAAAATATTGATTAAATATCTACATAACATAGATCCAGGACTTTTTAACCCAGTAATCTAGGGGACAGCAAGTTAATAACAATAAATAAAGTAATTAGTATGAAAATATGACTTAACCTACATCTTAAACTTTTACTCCAGTTACACGGGAGACAGAAGGTTATCAACATAAAAAATAAATGAATTGTTTAGTAGTTGACAACATAATTCAAATTCCGAGGTTTGCAACCCAGTAACCTAGGGAGTAGCATGTTATAAACAATAATTATATAAATAAGTATAAGAATAATGACATAACCTACATCACAATTTTGTAAACTAATTGCCTAGGAGCCAGCAGGTTAAAGATATAAAAAATTAAACTAATTGTTGATTAGTGAACAACATACATAACAACGTAATCCTAATCCCAAGCTTTTTAACCCAGTAACCTAGGGGACAGCAAGTTATGAGCAATAATTAAATGAATCAGTATGAAAATAATGACATAACTTAAAACTTTATGTTTTTAGCCAGTTTATCTGGGGGACAGCGCGTTATCAACAATAATTAAATAAATTAGTATATAACTAACGATATAACTAGCATCCCTATCTTGTAACCCAGTTACCCGGTAGACTGCGGATTAATAACATAATAATTAAATAAACTACTAATTAAATAACAACATAACCTCAATTCAAAGCTTTCCAACCCAGTATCCTAGGGGATAGCAAGTTAACAACACAATATTTAAATTCATTATTGATGAAATAACATCGTAACCAAATTTTCAAGCTGTTTAGTTCAGTAACCCGAGGAAGTGCGAGGGGATATCAAAATTATTTAATCAATCATCATAAAAGGAACAAGATAATCTTACTCCTAAGTTTTTTACCCAGAAACCCGGATAACATCAAGGTCTTAAGGATAAATTAACAGATTAGTATAACCGTAACGACATAACCTGAATCCCAAGATTTTCAGCCTAGTATCCTGGTGAACAGAGAGAGGATAACTCAAAATTTTTTTTAATTATTTATTAAATATCAGTATAACCAAGATTCAGGGCTCTTTAACCCTATAAGCTAGGAAACAGGGAATTATTCGAAACAATTAAATAAATTATTAATTAGACATTTACATAACCTGGATTTAGTACTTTTTAACCCAGTAACCTAGGGGACAGCGAGTTATGAACAATAATCATATAAATTAGTATAAAAATACCGACATAACCTAAATATTAATCTTTCTAACTAAGTTATCCGGGGGACGGCGAGTTATTAACACTAATTAAATACGTGTATGGTTCACTCCATGCCCAGTTGGTAGGTAAAGCAGTAATACAAGAAATTTATTAATCTTGTAGGGCAGAAACAAATTAATTTGAACTGGTGTTAAAAGGTCGAAATCATTTCTATTATTACAACACAACGTTTCACCAATCTCGTTGGCCTCTTTGGGTGTATACTGTAAATAATGTTATTAATGTTTTATCATGTACATGAGGCTTTACACATAAAATAAATGGTGTACAAAAATTATAACAGAAAAGAACTTACATTAATGCACCATCATAAAATATTCGGTTGCAAAGCAACAAGTCGACTTATCTGTAGTAAAAGGCGGTAAGACAGAACAGCTGTTTTATGGGACAGCTGTTTTAACAGAGTTTTATTCTTACCCAGGCATACAACGCTTGACGAACATTTGCTAATTTTTGGAATTATTCTATGGTTAATTTTGCTGTAAATTGTTTTGAATTTAATAAAGAGTTATGAATTGAAATAAGGAAAAGAAGTGGAGTGGCAATTTTTTCTATTTTTAATAGTCTTCTTATTGTTGTCAGTGTTGCTAATGTTTTTGAATTTTTGTAGGCAAATATGGATAAGTTTATTGTAAAATTCAGGTGGATAGTTATTCAGTTTCAATAAATATTTAACTTTTTGAATATTGCTATGATAAAATCAATTGTCCGAAAATAATATTGCGTGGTTAATAAGGTCATAAACCATATTCTTTTTTAAATTTATAGGATGGTTAGAAGTCAAATTAAGGAATCTACCTGAAGAGGTTGGTTTGAAGAACCAATTTGTAATTATTTTTCTGTTGTTTTTAATGATTAAGGTAGTGTCTAAAAATTTGATTTTATTATTGTTTTGCTTTTCATATGTAAATTGTAGAGTATAGGGATAACTATTGAACACTTCCAAGACTTTGTCTACAGCATCTTCAGAAAGACATAAAATGGTATTGTCAACATACCTGTAATCAAATACAGCCGTGCATCCATACCTAGTATTTAAGTTGTTAAGGCAACAGGACTCTAGGTCAGTCATTACTAGATCTGCAAATAATGGTGACACAGGAGATCCCATAAGTGTTTCCTGAATCTGCTAATAAATACTGCCATTAAAAGAGATAACAGTGTTGTTGTAGAGAAATTTAGTAACTTGGATTATTTTAGAAAGTAGAATATTGCAGTTCTTTTTGATATCATTGGCTCTCTTTTCCAATCTTTCAATAACGAGAGGTAGTGGGACATTTGTAAACAAAGACTTGACATCAAGGGACAGAAGGCAGTGACCCTGAGGTATGGTAACATCCTTGATCTTCTCAATGAAGACATAACTATTATTAACATGTGAAGATGTTGTTTGGAAACAGTTTTTTAAAGATTTATAAAGAAGTTGTGAAAGGGAATGTGGTTGACTGTTGACGCTGGAGACAATTGGTCGGAGGGGGATGTTGGGTTTGTGTATTTTTGGAAGTCCATATATTTCAGCAAGCGATGTGTTAGTCAGGGTAAGTTGGATGTCATAAAATTTTTTCTGAAGTAAGTTGTTGTTGTTTAAAGATTTTAGTATGTTGTACGTATCCTCCTGTAACAATTTTAAAGGATTGATCTTTAAGACAGTGTAAGTAGTAGTATCATTTAAGAGAGTCAACATTTTTTGTTATCATCAGATTTGTTCATGACTACAGTCATATTACTTTCATCAGATATGGTAACAATACCATTTTATGTGTCTCTGAAGATGCTGTGGATCAAGTCTTGGAAGTGTTTAATAGTTATTCCCATACTACAATTTACATATGAAACGCAAAACAACAATAAAATCAAATTTTTAGACACCTTCTTAATCATTAAAAACAATAAAAAATTAATTACAAATTGGCTCTCCAAACCAACCTCTTTAGGTAGATTCCTTAATTTTTCTGCTACCCATCCTATAAATTTAAAAAAGAATATGGTGTATAACCTTATTGACCGCGCAATATTACTTTCACACAAACGATTTCATTATAGCAATATTCAAAAAGTTAGATATTTAATAAAACTGAATAACTATCCACCTGCATTTTACAGTAAACTTATCCATATTTGCCTACGAAAATACAAAAACATTAGCAACACTGACAACAATAAAAAGACCATTAAAAATACAAAAAATTGCCACTTTAAATCTTTTCCTTATTTCAATTCATACCTCTTTAATAAATTCAAAAAAATTTTTCGCAAAATTAACTATAGATTAATTTCAAAATTAGCAACTGTTTGTCAAGTGTTGTTTGTCTGGGTAAGGATAAAACCCCGTTGATGAAAAATGTAAATGTTGTGTATAAATTGTCTAGCGATAATTGTGATGTAAAGTATGTTGGACAAACAAAGAGAATTGGGAACTAGATTTTTAGAAAACTTGAGACCAAACAGCAATTTAGTGGTGAGTGAACACACATAAGAGACTAATCATAACTTAAGTAAATGTAATGTCAGTATTTCAGATGAAGAGAGTAATCATAATAAACGCTTGATTTCGAAAATGATGTATATTTATCTACAGAAAAAAAATATTAATAAAAAAGAAGATTCGTACAAATTGAACATTATATACAAGAAATTTTTTTTGCATTGTTGATAGTTCCATATTTTGAATTTAAACGCGCCTCTTTATGTAATCTGACAGCCGCCAACCGTAGAAGAAACCTATACCTATGTATACATATATGTATAGATCTATCTGTGATAACAGCTGTTCTGTCTTATCGCCTTTTACTACTGATAAGTCGACTTGTTGCTTTGCAACCAAATATTTTATAATGGTGCATTAATGTAAGTTCTTTTCTGTTATAATTTTTGTACACCATTTATTTTATGGGTAACGCCTTATGTACATGATAAAACCTTTATAACATTTTTATACAGTATATACTTGAAGAGGCCAACAAGATTGGTGAAACGTTTTGTAGTAATAATAAGAATAAATTTGACCTTTTAACACCAGTTTAAATTTATTAGTTTGTGCCCTACAAAATTAATAAATTTCTTATATTAATTATTAAATAAATTAGTATAAAACTAAGGACATAACCGACATCCCAATCGTGTATCCCAGTTACCCTGGGGACAGCTGGTTATGAACAACAATTAAATAAATTGGTAATAAGATATTGACATCACCCACATCCAAATCTTAGAACCTGATTGTTTAGAAGACAGTGGGTTAAAAACATAATCATTAAATAAATTAAATAGTTAATATTTATCAACAATTAATAAATAAATTAGTATAAAAATAACGACAAAATCCAAATCCCAAGCTTTTCAGCCCAGTTACCCGGGGGACAGGAAGTTGATAACACAATAATTTATTAAATTATTGATTAAATAACAACATAACCAAGATCCAGGGCTCTTTAACCCTGTAAGCTAGATAACAGTGATTCATTAGATACAATTAAATAAATTAGTATAAAAATAACGGCATAAACTACATTTTAAGCTTGTACCACAGTTACCCGGGACATAGCAGGTAGATGACATAATAATTGAATGAATTGTTGATTAGTTGAATGCATAGCCCGAATCTCAAGCTTTGTTACCCAGTAACCTGGGGACAGCGAGTTACTAACAATAATTCGATAGATTTGTATAAAAATAACGACGTAACCTACATCTTAAACTTGCACCCTAGCTACCCGGGAGACAGCAGGTTAATAACATAATAATTAAAAGAGTTGTTGATTAAATGACAACACAACCTGAATCCCAAGCTTTTAAACCCAGTAACCTATGGGACAGCAAGTTATTTACAATAACTAAATTAATTTTTATAAAAATAACTACATAACCTACATCTTAAACTTGTGACCTAGTGACCGAAGAGACATCAGGTGAATAACATAATAATTAAATAGATTATCGATTGAATAACAACATAATCCCAATCTCAAGCTTATAAACCCAGTAACCTAGGGGACAGCGAGTAAATAATAGCAATTAGATAAATTGGTATAAAAACAACGACATAACCTACATCCCAAGATTTTTACCCAAGCAACTCAGAGAAAAAAAAATTAATTACATAATAATTTGATTCAATATTATAAAAATATTAAGATAACACAAAACATAAGATTTCTAACCCAGCAACTCGGGGGGCAGGGAGTTAATAACATTTGAAGTAAATATATCATTAAATACATAACAAGATATGCTAGATCCTAAGCTTTTAACCCTGTTGTACAGAGGACAGCGAGATAAAAACATTTAAATTAGAGAAATTATTGAATAAATAACAACATATCCTAAATTCCAAATTTTTAACCTAGCATCGCAGAGGACAGCAAGTTGATAACATTTTAATTAAATTATACATAGATCAAATAACTAAATACCCTAAATCCAAAGCTTTTTAGCCCAGTAAGTCAGGGGACAGCGAGGTTTTAATACAATACTTGAATATATTATTGATTTACTATCATAATAACCTAAAGTCCAAAAATTTTAAATTAGTAATCTAGTTGACAGCGATTTGATAACGTTAAAAATAATCAAATCATTAATTAAATAACAAATTCACCTAAATTAAAAGCCTTTCAACCCATCAACCCGAAGTACAGCGAGTTAAAAGGTCAGTAATTGATTAAATTTTTGATTAGACAACAACGTCTCTTAGAACCTAAGCTTTTTAACCCGGCAAACCAGGGGGCAGTGCACAAATAACATTTAATTTGGATTATTCATTTATTAAATAACAACATATCCTAAATCCAAAGCTTTTAACCCAGCAACCCGAGGGACAGCGAGTAAATAATATTTTGATTGATGAAATTATTGATTGAATAACAACATATCCTAAATCCTAATCTTTTAACCAAGCAACGCGGAAAACAGCGAGTTGATAACATTTTAATTAAATTAAACATTGATTAAATAACAAGATAACCTAAATCCTAACCTTTTTAATTCAGTCACCTTGGGGACAGCGAGTTATTAACAACTATTAAATAAATTACTTTGAAAATAACGTCATAAACTAAATCACAAGTGTTACAGCCCAGTAGTCTGGGAAACAGCTAGTTAATAACATAGTAATTATGTTTTTTTTTAGATAAACAAACAACATAACCTAGATCCACGATTTTTTAACCCAGTAAACCTGGAGGACATCGAGTTATTATTCTGAATTAAATAGATTGGTATCAAAATAGCGACATGAGCTACATCTCAATCTTGCAACCCAGTTAGCAGGGGAAAGGCGGGTGGATAACATACTATTTCAATGAAATATTGATTAAATATCAACATAACCTAATTTTTAAGCTTTTAAAATCAGTTTTACGGCAAAGAGCAAATTGATAATATAATAATTTAATCAATCATCCTAAAAAGAACAAGATAACCTGAATCTCACGTTTTTAACCCAGTCACCTAAAAGACAGCGAGGTATCACTAATGATTAAATACATTAGTCTAAAATAAAGACATAACCTTAATCCTAAGCTTTTTAACCCAGTAACTTGGAGGACAGCGAGTTGATAACATTTTAATCAGAGAAAACGTTCATTAAATAACAACGTAATATACATCCGAGGCTTTTTAACCTAGCAAACCCGAAGAAAAGCAAGTTGATGACAATTTAATTATAATAATTATTGATTGAATAACAACATAATTTACATCCAAGGATTCATAAATTTACGACTCAAGGGGCAGTGAGTTAATAACTTTTTAATAAAAAAATCATTGATTCAATAACAAGATAACTTAAATCCTAAGCTTTTTAACCCAGTAACCCTGGAGAAAGCGAGTTATTAACAAATATCAAATAAATTACAATAAAAATAATGTCATAAACTAAATCACAAGAGTTACAGTCCAGTAGCCTGGGGAACAGCTAGTTAATAACATAATTAAGTTTTTTGTAGATCAACTAACAACGTAACCTAGGTCAACGGTTTTTTAACTCAGCAAACCTGGAGGACATCGAGTTATCATTCTGAATCAAATAAATTGGTATAAAAATAACGACATAAGCGACATCTCAATCTTGTAACCCAGTTAGCAGAGGAAAGGCTGGTGGATAACATAGTATTTTAATGAATTATCAAATAAATAACAACATAACCTAATTTTGATGCTTTTCAAATCAGTTTTACGGCAAAGAGCAAATTGATAATATAATAATTTAATCAATCATCCTAAAAAGAACAAGATAACCTTAATCTCACGTTTTTAACCCAGTCACCTAAAGGACAGCGAGGTATCACTAAAAATTAAATACATTAGTCTACAAATAAAGACATAACCTTAATCCTAAGCTTTTTAACCCAGTAACTTGAGGGACAGCGAGTTGATAACATTTTAATTAGAGAAAACGTTGATTAAATAAGAACGTTACTTACATTCAAGGCCTTTTGACCTAGAAAATCCAGAGAAAAGCCAGTTAATAACGTTTTAATTATAATAATTATTGATTGAATAACAACATAACTTAAATCCTAAGATTCATAAATTTACGACTCAAAGGGCAGTTAGTTAATAACTTTTGAATAAAAAAAATAATTGATTCAATAACAAGATAGCCTAAATTTTAACTGTTTAACCCAGTAACCCAGAAAAGAGCAAATTGATAACATAATGATTGAATGAATTATTATTAAAACTCAAGACTGTATGAATCCTAAGTTATTTACCCAGTAACCAGGGAGATATCGAGTTTTTATCCATGATTAAATAAATTAGTTTAAAAATAACGACATAACCTACATCCCAACCTTGTGACATAGTTACCTGGGCGACAGCCGGTTAATAACATTTAAATTGAATGAATCAATAATTAAATAACAAGATTACATAAATCCTAAGCTTTTTAACCTAGTAACCCAGAGGACAGCGAGATATTAACATTTAAATTGGATACATTATTGATTGAATAACACTATATCCTTCATCCCAAGCTTTTAACCCAGCAACGCATGGGACAGCGAGTAATTGACATTTTAATTAAAAATTACTGATCAAATAACAAGTTATCCTAAATTTTAAGCTTTTAACCCAACATTCTGAGGGACAGCTAGTTAAAGACAATGTTATCGAATAAATCATAGTTTAAATAACAAGATAACCTAAATCCTAAATTTTTGAAATCAGGAACATCTGGAAACTGTAAGTTAATACAAAACAAATTAAATAAACTAATAATTTAATTTGAACTTAACCTAATACCTAGATTTATAACACACAAACATTTAAAGGACAGAAAGTAAATGATGTTTATATTAAAGAAATTATTAATTTAATAGCAACGTATCTTGAATCCCAAGCTTTCAAACCCAGCAACGCGGAGGACAGCGAGTTAATAACGTTTTAATGGAATAAATCAGGGATTTTATAACAAGATAATCTACATCTTAAGGATTATAACCCAGTACTCCAGGAAACAGCTAGGTGATAACATATAGATTTAATGAAGCATAAATTAAATAACAACATATCCTGCATCCCAAGCTTTTAACCAAGCAATGTGGGGGACAGCAAGCTGATAACATTTCAATTCAATTAAACATTGTCTAAATACCAAGATAACCTAAATCCTAAGCGTTTAAACCTAGTAATTGGTCAGGACAGCGAGTAAATAACAAACAAATTGAATAAATTATTGATAAAATTACAACTCAACCTAAAACATGAACTTCATAAGCCAGAAGATAGGGGGACAGCTAGTGAAAAACATTTAAACAAATGAAATATTAATTAAAAACAACATTTCCTAAATATAAAGCTTTTAACCTAGTAACCCGAGAGTCAGCGAGTTAATAACATTTTAATTGATAAAATTATTGATTAAATAACAACATATTTTAAATCCTAAGCTTTTGACCAAGCAACGCGTGTGACAGCGAGTCAATAACACTTGAATTAGATTAAATATTAATTAAATAATAATATGCTCTAAATTTTAAGCTTTTGAACCCGGTATCTGTTTAGGACATCGCAAGTTAATAAAAAACAAATTGAATAAATTAATTATTGAATTACAACTTATCCAAAAACAAGAACTTTCTAAGCCAGCGACCCAAAGGACAGCTAGTAAATAACTTTTCAATTCAAGAAATTATTAATTAAATAACAACATATCCTAAATCCAAAGCTTTCAACCCAGCAACCCAAGAGACAGTGTGTTAATAACATTTTAATTAAATTAAACATTGATTAAATAACAAGACGACCTAAATTCTAAGCTCTATAACCCAGTCACCTTAGAGGCAGCGAGTTATCAACAATTATTAAATAAATTACTATAGTAATAACAACATAATCAAAATCACAAGCTTTGCAGCCCAGGAGCCTGGAGGACAGCGAGTTATTAACATAATAATTAAATAGTTTATGGATCAACTAACAACATAACTGAGATCCACGGCTTTTTAACCTAATAAACCCGGGGGACAGCAAGTTATTATTCTTCATTAAATAAATTAGTATGAAAATAACGACATAAGCTACATCTGAATCTTGTAACCCAGTTAGCAAGGGAAAGGCAGGAAGATAACATAATATTTAAATAAATCATTGATTAAATAACAACATGACTTAATTTTTAAGCTTTTGAAATCAGTTATTTGGGAAATAGCAAATCTGTAATATAATAATTTAATCAATCAACCTAAAAATAACAAGATAGTCTAAATCACACGTTTTTAACCCAGTAACCTAAAGGATAGCGAAGTATCGCTAATAATTAAATACATTAGTCTACAAATAAAGACATAACCTAAATTCTAAGCGTCTCGACCCAGGAACCAGGAGGACAGTGAGTTAATAACAATTTAATTAGAGAAATTGTTGATCAAATTACAACGTAACTTACATCCGAGGCTTTTTAACCTAGCAACCTGGAGAAGAGCGAGGTAATAACATTTGAATTAAAAAAATAATTTATTCTATAACAAGTTAGCCCTCATCATAAGTGTTTAACACAGTAACCAAGGTAAGCGAATTGATAAAATAATGATTGAATGAATTATTATTCAAATAACAAGACAACATGAATCCGAATTTATTAACCCAGTGACCAGGGGGATAGCAAGTTTTCATTGATGATAAAATAAATTAGTATAAAAATAACGATATAACCTACATCCCAACCGTGTGACCCAGGTACCTGAGAACAGCGAGTAAATAACATTTAAACTGAATTAATCACTAATTAAATAACAAGAATATCTAAATCATAAGCGTTTCAACCCATCAACCCAGGGGGCAGCAAGGCATTATCTTAATGATTGAATGAATAATTGAATTAAAAAGAACATCACCCAGAACCTAAGTTATTTATCCCAGCAGCCCGTGGGACAGCGAGTAAATAACATTTTAATTAGATAAAACATTTATTAAATAAGAAGATAACCTAAACTCTGAGCCCTTTAACCTACTAACCCAGTTAACAGCGAGAAAATAACATTTTTATCGATAAAATTATTGATTCAATAACAACATATCTTAAATCCAAATCTCTTAACCAAGCCACCCGGAAAACAGTAAGTTGATGATATTTTGATTAAAAAAATTTTTAATTCAATAACAACGTCACCTAGAACCCAAGCTTTTTAACCCGTCAACGCCGAAAACAGCGCGTAAATAACATATTAATTGATAAAACTATTAATTATAAAACAACATACCCAAAATTTCAACCTTTTAACCTGAAAACTAGGAGGACAGCTAGTGAATAACAGATTAATTAAATAAATCATCGATTAAATAACATGATAACGTGTATCGTAAGTTTTAACCTAGTTACTTGTGGGGACTGCGAGTTACTAGCAAACAAATAAAACGAATTTTTAAATAAATCACAACTCAACCTAAAACCCGAACTTTTTAACCCAGCAGCCCGGGGGAGCGCAAGTAAATAACATTGAAGTTAAAGAACATATTGATTATATAACAACATATCCCAAATTCCGAGCTTTCAACCCAGCAACCTGAAGGACAGCGAGTTAATAACACATTATTTGAAGAAATTACTGATTAAATAACAATATATCCTAAATACCAAACTTTTAACCAAGCAACGTGGGAGACAGCGAGTTGACAACATTTAAATTAAAAAAAACATTGATTAAATTACAGAATAACTTAAATCCTAAGCTTTTTAACCTAGTCACCTGGAAAACGGTGAATCAATAACATATTAATTAAATAAATTATTGATAAAATGACAGCAACATAACCTGAATCCTAAGATTTTAAATGTACTAACCCCGGGTATAGCGAGTAACTATAAATTATTCAATAAATAAGTATAAAAAAAGTAACTTAACCTAAGTCCTAAGAATTTAAACTTAGTAAACTGGGATACAAAGGGGTAATATCTCCATTATTAAATAAATGATTGATTGAATAATAACTTCACCTACAACCCAAGCTGTTTAACGCAGCGGCCCAAGGGACAGCGAATACATGACAATAAAATTAGATAAATTAATAATTAAATAACAAGATAACCCAAATTCTAGGCCCTTTAACCAAGTTACCCAGAAGACAGCAAGAAAACAACATTTTAATTGATGGGATTATTGATTCAACAAGAACATATCCTAAAACCCATGCCTTAAACCCAGCAACCTTGGGTCAGCAAGTTAACAACATTTTAATGATACAAAGCATTGATTTAATTACAGAATAACCTAATTCTTAAGCTTCTTTACCCTGTAACTTGTCTAGACAGCGAGTTAATAACATGTTGATTATAATAATTATTGATTATATAACAGCATATCCTAAATTCCATGCTTTCAACCAAGCTGCGAGGAGGACAGCAAGTTGATAACATTTAAAATAAATAAAACATTTATTAATTAACAACATCACCTAAAACCTAAGCTTTTTAACTTAGCAATTTGTGGGGACAGCGATTTAAGGACACACGAATCATATAAATTAATTATTATAATATAACTCAACCTAAAACCCGATTTTTATACCCCAGTAACCCGAAGTACAGCGAGTGAGTAACATTTAAATTTATGAAATTATTGATTAAATAACAGCATATTCTAAATCTCAAGCTTCTCATCCAACATTCCGACGGAAAGCTAGTTAATAATATTTTAATCAAAAAAATCGCAGATTGAATAAACTGGGGAACCGAAAGGTTGTATCGTAATGATTATATAAATTATTTATGAAATAACAAAATATCCCAAATACCAAGATTTTTAACGCAGAAACTACGAGGACAGCGAGTAATTATTATTAATTAAATGAAGTCGTACATGAATAACGATATAACCTAAGTCTCAAGCTTTTCAACCTAGTAAACTGGGGGACTGCGTGTTAATAACATCTCAATTAAAAAAAACTCTGAACAAATAACAACATATTCAAACTTAAAGAGTTTAACCCAGCAACGCCAGGTACAGCAAGTTTAGAAAATATTAATTAATAATAACAACATAATCAAAATCACAAGCTTTACAGCCCAGGAGCCTGGGGGACAGCGAGTTGATAATATAATAATTAAATAGTTTATAGATCAACTAACAACATAACCCAGATCCACGGCTTTTGAACCTAATAAGCCCGGGGGACAGCAAGTTATTATTCTGAATTAAATAAATTAGTCTGAAAATAACGACATAAGCTACATCTGAATCTTGTATTCCAGTTAGCAAGGGAAAGGCAGGAAGATAACATAATATTAAAATAAATTTTAGATTAAATAACAACATAACTTAATTTTTGAGCTTTTAAAATCAGTTGATTGTTAAAGAGAAAATAGATAATATAATAATTTAATCAATCATCCTTAAAAAAACTAGATATCCCCAATCTCACGTTTTTAACACAGTCACCTAAAGGACAGCGAGAAATCACTAATATTTGAATGTATTAGTCTACAAATAAAGACATAACCTAAATTTAAAGTTTCTTATCCCAGGAACCTAGAGGACAGCGAGTTCATAACATTTTAATTAGATAAATTGTTGATCAATTTACAACGTAACCTACATCCGAGGCTTTTTAACCTAGCAACCTGGAGAAGAGCGAGGTAATGACATTTAAATTTAAATAATCATTTATTCAATAACAAGTTAGCCTACATCATAAGTGTTTAACCCAGTAACCAAGGTAAGCGAATTGATAACATAATGATTAAATGAATTATTATTCAAATAACAAGAGAACATGAATTCAAAGTTATTAACCCAGTGGTATTTATCCCAGCAGCCCGAGGGACAGCGAGTGAATAACATTTAAATTAGATAAATCATTGATTAAATAAAAAGATAACCTAAACTCTGAGCCTTTTAACCTAGTAACCCAGATGACAGCGAGAAAATTACATTTTTATCGATAGAATTATTGAATAAATAACAACTTATCTTAAATCCCAATCTCTCAACCAAGCTACCCGGAAGACAGCAAGTTGATAACATTTTGATTAGAAAAATTATTGATTAAATAACAATGTCACCTAGAACCCAAGCTTTTTAATTCATCAACCCGGAGAACAGCGAGTAAATAACATTTTAATTGATGGAACGATTAATTAGAAAACAACATACCCCGAATTCCAAGCTTTTAACCTTAAAACTAGGAGGACAGCTAGTGAATAACAGATTAACTAAATAAATCATCGATTAAATAACAAGATAACCTAAATCGTAATTTTTAACCTAGTTACTTGTAGGGACTGCCAGCTACTAGCAAACAAATTAAAAAAATTAATAAGTAAATCAAAACTCAACGTGAAACACGAACTTTCTAACCAAGCAGCCCGGGGGAGCGCGAGTAAATAACATTAAAGTTAAAGAAAATATTGATTATATAACAACATATCCTAAATTCCAAGCTTTTAACCCAGCAACCTAAAGGTCAGCGAGTTAATAACATTTTGATTGAAGAAATCATTGATTAAATAACAACGCATCCTAAATTCCAAGCTTTCGACCAAGCAACGCGGGGGACGGCAAGGTCATAACATTTGAATTAAATAAAACGTTGATTAAATTACAAAATAACTTAAATTCTAAGCTTTTTAACCTAGTCACCTAGAAAACGGCGAATCAGTAATATATTAATTAAATAAATTATTGATAAAATGACAACAACATAACCTGAATGCTAAGATTTTAAATGTACTAACTATAGGTACAGCAAGTAATTATAAATAATTAAATAAATAAGTATAAAAATCGTAAGATAAACTAAGTCCTAAGAATTTAATCTTAGTAAACTGGGATACAAAGGGGTAATATCTCCATTATTAAACAAATGATTGATTGAATAATAACTCCACCTAACACCCAAGCTGTTTAACCCAGCAACCCAAGGGACAGCGAATACATAACAATGAAATTAGATAAATTATTAATCAAATAACAAGATATTCCAAATTCTAAGCCCTTTAACCCAGTTACCCAGAAGACGGCAAGAAAACAACATTTTAATTGATGAGATTATTGATTTAATAACAACATATCCTAAATCCCATGCCTTAAACCCAGCAACCTTGGGTCACCAAGCTAACAACATTTTAATGGCACAAAGCATTGATTCAATAACAAAATAACCTAAATCTCACGCTTTTTAACTTAGCAATTTGTGGGGACATCGATTTTATGACAAACGAATTATATAATTTAATTATTATTTTATAACTCAACCTAATCCCCATTTTTATACCCCAGTTAACTGAATTACAGCGAGTGAAGACATTTAAATTTAAGAAATTATTGATCAATAACAACATATTCCAAATCTCAAGCTTCTTATCCAATATTCTGACGAAGAGCTAGTTAATACTATTTTAATCAAAAAAATCACAGATTTAATAAACTGGGGGACCGAAAGGTTGTATCGTAATGATTCTATAAATTATTAATTAAATAACAAAATAGCTCAGATACCAAGATTTTTAACGCAAAAACTATGAGGACAGCGAGTAATTATTAATAACCTAATGAATTTGTACATAAATAACGATATAACCTAAGTCTCAAGCTTTTCAACCTAGTACACTAGGGGACAGCGAGTTAATAACATCTCAATTAAAAAAATCTCTGAACAAATAACAACATATCCTAAAATTTAAAGGTTTAACCCAGCAATGCAAGAGACAGCATGTTTATAACATATTTATTAAATAAATTAATAATTAAATACTAACTTACCCTTAAACCCGAACTTTTGGACCCAGCAGCCTGGGAAACAGGGAGTAAACACAATCAAAGTAAATGTACTATTAAATAAAGACCAAAATAACCTACATTGAATGCTTTTAACCAAGTAACATGAGAGATACAGTAGTTATAACAAAATGATCACATAAATTATTGATTAAATAACAGAATAACCTACATCCCAAGGTCTTATACGCAGTATGACCGGGGAAAGCGAGTAAATAATGATAATCAAAGAAATTTGTAGAAAAATAACAACATAACCAAAGTCAAAAGCTTATCAACCTAGTAAATTACAGAACTGCGAGTTGATAACATTTTAATTGAACAAATTACTGAATACATAACAACATATGCTAAATCCGAAGCGTTTATCACAGAAACGCGAGGGACAGCGAGTTTATAACATTTGAATCAAATGGAATACTGCTTAAATAACATGATCACCTAAATTCCAAGCTTTTCAACCCAGTAACCTGGGGGACTGCGATGTAATCACATAATGATTAAACGATTTATTAATTAAATAGCAAGATACGAGGGTGGTCCGATAAGTACTTAGCCTCACCGCCCGATGGCGCTGCTATGGCTAGAGAACTATACTATCGTATAGTACGTTCTAGCAGACGGCTA
>JAPYYV010001785.1:0-37378 GCA_030522625.1 Copidosoma aretas
GACTTTATATGCTGCAAGTACGAAGAAATACTACGAATGAATAATGTATACGATTTGGATTACATATAAATTTATAGTTTGTGCATAGTGATATGCTTGTAAAATATGATACGATTGTATCAAAAATTTTTTTGTTGAAACTTATAAGACTTTAATTGTAAAGAAAAACTTATTTAATGATCTAAGCACTTAAAATTTCCTTATAATAAAAACCAATGTAAATATTTTTAATAAATATGTCGATATACGTTACACAATACACCAAAATATTCATATATATAAGATATACACAATTTTGTTGAATATTATTATTTGATATTATAGTATTTTTACAGGAATGTACTTGTAGGTTTTTTTTAGTTTTACAAAAAATATTTTTGCATTATATACTCCGATACAAAGGAAATATAATGTTTTCCTGACAAAATATATTACAAAATTTATCGACCGGTATACAAGAAGAAGTTATTATTAGGTGTAATGATGTTATATCAGAAGCATCTAATTGGGTAATTAATAAATAAAGTAACTACATCCTAAGCTACGAAACCTTATAATTTGGCATCCGCACTCTACTGAACGCAAGACTTGCGTAAGTCTAATGCAAGAAGCTAACGCACTCGTCTGCCGTAAATCTGACGCAAATCTGCTGCAAGAGACCATGAGGTAATGGCATTCTGCATTCGCACTCTACTAAACGGAACACTTGCGTAATTCTAACGCAAGAAACTAACGCACTCGTCTGCCGTCAGTCTGACGCAAATCTGTAGAAGCAGACAATACGTAAGTCTTACGGAAGATTATGAACGTTAGAAACTTTGCGCAAGAAGTGCGCAAAACTTGTGTAGATGATGCTACTAGTGATGTTACGATGGTTTTTAATACACTTGTATCCAAACTAGAATTTCATTTGTGTGAAGTATTATCAATCATTAAGAGTCTTTTTTTTTAAAGAAGTCATTTCTAGAAGGTACACATGATTTCTTTTTTCTTGATAAATATGTGTAGTCTTAACAACTTAAAGAAATAACAAAGTAACAAGTACTCTGCCTGTACAATACTCATGGCTCTTTAGCAATAATAAGAATAGTTGCGTGAGTGTTGCGGTATTGTCGCTTCACTGTATGAGATAGATACATAAGCATTTGCGCGAGCGTCGTGCTATGCGAAAGACCTTTACAGCTTACATAAATATGTATCTGTATAAGTCGATGACTGCACACGCGAGAAGCCCCCCCTGACCAGCAGTCTGCGTCGAGCTCCGCTCCGGTTAAGGTGCCACAGCCTTTGTGCTGTGCATCACTTTACGCCGTTTGATGGCGTCGATATACTACATTCGACACTATTTAGCGCATTGTAGTTCTATTATTACTAAGATATTTAACCGACATCTTTAACTGTAGTGGTACTCAGCCAACTTGTAATCTAATAGTTTTATTTCTCTTACATTTGACTGTTTATTTCATTTAAATAATCAAACATTGTCAAATTGTTTAATCATACTAGTGTGAAGAGTGCAAGATTCTCATATTTGATGCTTCTCTCGTGGACATGAGTCCCTCCTTCTTCAAAGGTCTCGACGATCTGCTTCCCATCCATCAATACAGTCCAACCAAATACCATTCAATTTGCCCCTTTGAGCCGGATCGTCGAGCTATGGCCGTGTGCACTAGGCTGTCGGACATCTTGGCATACAGAAGCTATTGGTTGGTTCTATCAGTCATCTTGACAACAGTCGCCTTGATGTAGACTTGGTGCGTTAGGCGTACATCAACCATATAGATTTCTCTTTTTCTATCGCCTCTTTGTTTGCTCGTTTGCTATCGAGCACGCGTTGTTTACATCAGCACACACACGATAATGGAGCCTTGCGGTCGCTTAAGAGCATGCAAGCTGTTCTTATAGTTCAATAGTGTTTGTCGTCTACTCTTTTCATTTCACTCACTTATTCTGCGATAGTTACGCGGTTGCTTTCGAGCTTGCGTTTGTTTGTAGGTGCTGTGAGCACCAACGTACACTATATTAAGCTTTGCGTTGCTGTCAAGCATGCAGGCAATTCTTAAAAGGCAGTAGTCATAGTCTTTCTTTCTACTTTAGTATTTCCCTTTTACGCTTCTGCTGTTGTTGCAAAGGCCGAGAGGTCATTGAAATAATTTTCAAGTATACAGTAGTAATAAAGTATGAGTAGTCACTTTAGTCTTGGCTTTCTCCTCCTCTTGGCTTCATTACGGTACTGCTAATATATTGGCAGTGTGACCATTGTGTACGATTTGAAGCACGCATCGAATACTGTTGCTTTAGTATTAAAGCTGTGTACTTTTAGCTTGATCAGGAGCCAACCGTACGTGTGAATTGTACAGGGTGAGGTGGTTCCCCAGGACAACGAGCCAAGGAGAAAGACGAACACTAACCCAGACTCGCTGCCAGTTTTAGATACAGCTGGCCAAAAAAGAGCACCTGCGGTCAACAGCAATCAAGAAATATAGTAGCTTTGGGGCTGATAAGCTGCAGCCTACATCCGTTCGTCTTGAGGAGTTCTCTAAACAGCCAGTTCATGAGGTGAAGCATCGTCAATGGCCATCAAGCCACAAGTTTAATGTTTAGAAATGATTGGAAAAGTTAAGGACATTAAGTGCGTTCATTTAAATTATTATTGCGTAAAATTTTAAGTTGTCAATTTTTCATATTTTTATCATGCGAACTCTAAATTTTTTTGCCTTTACATAGAAACGATGGTTTTTAGTCATTTTATTAGATTACAAAAAAAAAAGTTTGATACAGTAATTGCTTGGTAAAATTAGTCTTTCAGTACATTTTTAAGGAAGTCATTTTGAAGTTAGTAAATTATTGATCGATTCAGAAAATTAAAAATTGAAATTCATGATAATAATAATAGATATTTGAAATTTGTGTACAATTAGGTTAGATTTCTATGATTAACTGTACTATACAGTTTGGTTATTGCGTATTTTTAAATATTCTCCATTAACGTTACAAAAAAATTAATATTTCTTACCGTTAGATTTGTTCACTTGTCTCTGGCTGAAGTCTGACAATTGAAGTGCCATGGTAGTGCTTGAGACCCTGGTGGTGCCGAGATGTTTGAAGGTAAGCTGATAATTAAACGAATCAGAAAGGGCTGAGAATCGCAGATTGGGAGAAAAGAGAATAAATTTCACTCACGTCACTGAAATTTAAATGTAACTTGTTTTATTTTCCCTTTGAACTTGATTGCGCACTGTTATAATTACAAAAGAAAACGAACGAGGCTACTTTATGTTCTACTTTTAATTAACTATTCTGAAATGATAACACTAACGCTCTATTAAATGAAAACTTTGACTCGCTGGCTAGCATTCACGATTTTTGCTAAGCTTGTCCAAACTCTTTCTAATCGGTGCGAGATCCACGGAGCATGAGAGCGAGTCCCCCTATATCAACATAATCGTTACCCACGAGCCCCACACTCACATACGCAAACACCTATTAATCCCCCTTTTCCCACGCCTTTCTCTCCTTACATCCCACGTACTTATACGACAAAGACGTAGTCTTATCGCTCGGATGAACACATACACACGCACCTAAGAGCCACCGAGCTATAAAGTACATACTTATTTCGAAAGATCGCTTTCTATATTTATTCCTGGGGAATACTAATCGGCCTCACTATACCGCCCGCCTTGATTAATCGCCGTAATAATCGACTTGATTACAATAGTTACGCGCGTACAAATTGCTAAATGTCAGGACAGAACAGTGCCTTAATAATTAATACATAATTTCAATTATAAGCAAACGTGTAACAGTAATTTGGTAACGACGCGAGAATCGCGCAATAAAAGAACAAGTATGCTTCTTAGACAGTGGTTTTTCACTTAGGACCTTTTTTGTTTCACACTTAAATTATACAATGCTCAATATTATGGACCAGTCGGAATCCTGCCCGCCAGGAACCAATATCCAATTTGACTATCAAATCTATCAATCGAACAAGGCTAACTATCTGAACTATTATCAAACTCTCGGTTGGACGGCAGCCAAATTAACTTATCAAGGGCTCTGGTTAATCTTGACCGACCTACTTTCAAATCCGCCACTCTATCTAAGCCATCAGAACCAGTGTAAAGCTTCAAGACTCTGGCAAGTGGCCACAGCGTGGGTGGAAGAAGCAGGTCCTTGATAACAACGACGTCTCCCACCTGCAAGTGTTGATCTGGTTTGAGCCACCTCTCTCTCCGCTGCATCTGAGTCAAAACTTCATGTCTTCATCGCTTCCAGAAATAAATGCGCATCTGCTGAATAAGCTGCCACCTTAGGTAAAGTACCCAGTAGTGGAACGATTGCAAAGATGGTACCAAAAGTGGAGCGACGTCCGTTAATTCTAATTACTTATTATAAGAGGATCATTAGTTAACGAAAAAAAATATGCAAGTATATCTCACGTATTGTCCTATAAGTCGATGTATTTCTTATTATTATTTGATGTAGTGACTGTCAAATAAAAAATAATTCTTTGAGGTACTTGTTCATGTTATGACATGTTGATGGCTTGGTAGGCCCGTAAGTGAGCAATACGTACAAAATCGTCACTTTTCAACACCTTCATTCAAGTTACTTAAATGTATTAAGCTGGACTTTTTTCACTGATGTCGTGTAATTATACTTTTTAGAAGGTATTTTGCAGGTTAATAAGTCTCTTGTACACATTATTTATGTATAATCTTACGTATTTCTCTACAGGTACAGCTTTTGCATGATGCACCAGAAGTGGAACCACATAAGACAGCTGATGTTAACAGTAAATGATGTGGTTTTTAAGATAATATTCATTAAGCTACTTCATAATTATCATTTATCAGTGATAGTCAATCAAAGATTGAATCACAAAATTCGATTATAAATATATTTTTAGAAAATTGGTTTTCTAACCTCAACTACTGCTTAGTCTACTGTACTACATGTTTTTCTGCTTTAAATCATGATTTTTATTCATTTTTATCATTATACTTTAATTATTTCATCGGCAAATGATGAATATCGTGTTAAAATTTGCATAAACGTAATTACTTGATATTGTTTCACTTCTGGGTCCTATGTCGTTCCACTAACCGGACAACCTTAGCAAATGGTGTTTCACTAATGGGTCCTTTGAACCTTTTACTAAATAATTTTTTTCTAATTTTTTAAAAAGGTTAGTTACACTGTTCCATTTCCAACCACCCAAGGAATCACAGGGCTGAACAACAGATTTTTTTTTTTTTGCTTTTTCGATTGTATTACTTTAAAAAAGTGTATATTTTGACTTAGGTTTCCGTATCTGTTCCACTACTGAGTACTTTACCTTACTTGAAACAGACAGAGAAGCATCTGCCTTATCGAAAAGCTCTGGCATTGACAAAAGTGGCTCACCAATCAGGAAGTGGCCAGGCGTGAGGGGGAGACACTATCCGAGTCCGACTCAATGAAGGCCAAAGGTCTTAAATTAATGCATTCCTCCACCTGCGTCAAAACCGTGGACAACTCCTCGAACGTAAGCTTATGGTCACCAATGGATATAATAAAGTTTCGTTTAACTGATTGAACATTCGCCTCCCAGATGCCCCAAAAATAAGATGCCCTCGGAGAAATGTATGACCACTCTATCCTTTGTGCTGCAATAGCAGCGGCAGCCTTCTGACTAAACGCAGACGTTCGAGCAAATAGTCCCCTTAACTAATTATCAGCTCCGCAGAAATTAGTACCATGATCAGAGTATATGACCCTGCTCAAGCCCCGTCGCGACACAAACCGTCTGAGAGCAGCCAGAAATGCACTTGTTGTGAGATCAGATACCACCTCAATGTAAACAGCCTTTATCACCATGCATATAAACAAACAAATGTACCTCTTGTATGCCCTGTGACCGCGCCTGGGAGTCGCTCGCGCCCAAATTGGTCCTACAAAATCAACGCCAGTAATTGCAACCGGACGCGCAGGACGAATTTGAATTGCCGGGAGAGGTCCCATATGATGTTGGACCGTATGGCCATTAAACCTAGTGCACCTGACACAACTTCGAACAATATGCCTAATCAAATTCCTGCCTCTCACAATATAATAACGCTGCAACAGATAACCTCTAACCAAAGTGGAGCCGCCGTGCATAGTAGCCAAATGAGCGTACACGATCAACAAGCGAGTAATCGAACTTGCAATAGGTAAGATAAGGGGATGACGCTCGTCACATGAGAGTTGTGAATGTTACAGCTGACCTCCCACTCTAAGTAGCCCATGACAATCTACACATGGAAGCAGATTACGAACGGGACTTGACTATGGAAGTACTACTTTCGAGCTGAGATCTGATAACTCTCTGGCAAACGAAGATCCTGGGACCAGCCTTATTATCGCAATCTGGGCCTTGATTCGATCACCCGTAGTTACATATGATGCCTGCCTGAACGGCTGTCCGTCCCGGACCCGTCTGAGCCACGAAAAAATGCGAGCAAACGCTCCTACACACAAGCTCCAGCTCGAGAATCTCTCATCTATTTGCAGAAGCTCCAGCCATGGTCGCATGACACTTGACCTTACGGACCTCCTCCTCGTAGTGCAACCACACTAATACAACCTGAGTGTCGCTCCAACAAATGATGCGAATTGGTTTTCTTACAAGTCCAGACAGCACGTACTTAACTAATCCGCACATTAAAAGTGCCCTGCACAGTTCCAATCTTGCCAAGCTAATTACCTTTACTTGCGCAACTTTCGACTCAGCTACCATCAACCGAGATTCTAAGTGCCCGGAACTTACCAGGTATAAGGTAGCAGCATAATCACTCTCGGATGCATCGCAAAAGCAGTGCAAATCCCAACTAGAAAATTCACCAATACTATACCACCTTGGCACCTTATTTTCCTCAACGTCTGCCAGACAGCTATAAAACGCGTACCAGTCCTTTTCAAGTACGCTCGGAATGGGATCGTCTCAGCCAACTCCACTCAACCATAGCCCCTGCAAGATAAGCTTGACATCTACTAACACCGGGCCATACCAACCCATGGGATCAAACGACCTAGCAGTGATGGATAAAATGCGCCTCTTAGAACGGATTTTCAATCGCGGCAAATCAAGCCTGAAATAAAAGGCATCCTTAACTGGTCACCAATGGATTCCCAAAGCAATCACTCCTTTATCCAGCCTAATCTTACAGGAACCTTAGCAACCCTCTCTACCTACTACTTCAAGAAATTCCGCGCTATTTGTTGCCTACTTGCTTAAACTCATGCCGGGAGAAGCTAATATCTCGACTAATTGAGACCTATACACCCGAATCTGTTTCACATTATCTCCACCTACGAAATAATCATCCATATACCGAGCTGACCGAAGTGCCTCAGCCCCTAACGGCCAACGAGTCTTCTCATACTCAGCTAACTGGAGTAAAAACGCGTTTGCTCGATAGGGAGCGCACGCTGTGCCATAGGTCACGGTGCACAATCGATATGCCTGAATCTGATTCGTATCTTCTTCATACCATAATCCGCGCTGTAAATCCCTATCCTTTTCGTGCATAATGAACTGCCAAAACATCTTAACTATATGTCATAGAAAAACGACACGATGAAAACACCAACGAATCAAAATAACAATTATATCTTCCTGTAACTTCGGACCTGTATGTAAAGTAGAGTTCAAGGATCGACCGATCGCATTAGCTTGGGAAGCGCTGAAAACTACTTTTACTTTACCAATTCTGTCTTGCTTAATACCCGGATGATAAGGTAAATAAAATAAATCAAACGCTGTTCCTAAACTCTCATGAACTCTCCCCATATGACCTAAAGACAAGTACTCGCTCATAAAATTACGATAAGACAAACCAATACCGAGGTCCCTGTTCAGACGCACGCTGAGCTGACGCAGACAGCCTATCGCCGCAGTGCACGTATCCAAGAAACGGGGCTTCGACGCAAAGGGCAGCCTGACCACAAACCGGCCATCAGCATCTCGCAAGTGTGTTTCTCGGAAATGTCGCTCGCAACCTTCTTTCTGCTGCATGCGATGCACCTCGCAGCTAACTTCTTCAATTTTCCAGAAGCAAGTAAGCACCTCGCTAAGCTCATGGTCAACCCTGGCGTATGCAACCAAGGCAGTCAACTTCCGGTTCTCGCCCGCCACTCCGACAGCACCCACAAGAGTCCACCCAAAGATCGTATTGATAGCAGTGGGCTGACCTGGAGGACCCACGCGTAAGACCTCTCTGATTACAAGGGCACAAACTCTAGCACCTATGACCACATTGACACGGCCTGGGGAGCCGCAGTGAAGATCCGCGATCTAAAGTTATTGCAGATGGGGCAGCCCTGACACGTTTACCCTCGAGCTTGGAAGTACCGATGCAACGCCTCGCAAATCCCTTAATAGCCACCACTGCTGGATTCCTTTGCAGCGACAGCACTCGGACCACGTGCTCTGAGACGATTGACTCTTCTGATCCGGTGTCCAGGAGCGCTCGCACGGAGACTCGGGCTCCTTCGTGCTCAAGAACCACACATACCGTAGCGAGCAGAATGCCCCGTCCAGCTTGCTCGGCCGTACGTGAGGTGACTGTTGCATAGCATCCCGCTGACGCCGGGCCCTTGCTTGTCTCCTTGTGCTCATCTCTCCTGCGTGAATCCTCACCTCCGTGCAGCGTAGTTTGTTGCCTAGCCTTACAGACCTTGCACTCGCTTTTAATTGGGCAGCTAGCCGCTCGATGCCCCTCGGCCAGGCAGTTGAAGCACAGCCGGTGCTTGACCATGTGCTTCCGGGGCTCTGATGCAGTCATGGCGATGGCGCTGAAAGAGCCACACCTCCATAGCTGGTGTTCTGCTCCGCACAGCACGCAGCCCGTCGGCGTCACATCCCAAGCCAAGGGCATGGCTGCGTGAGCAACAGTCTTTCCCTGACCAACTCGGCGGCTCCCGCTGCATGCGCTTCCACCACTCCTTGTGCTCTTATAGCCTCTGGGAGGCGTTCTTTGCTCCAATTCCAGCCAGTCCAGGGTTCTGATCCTATCATGCAGGAAGGATAAAAGCTGCCCAAAAGACGGAAACCCCGTGCCCAGCGTCTCCACGTGTCAGGCCCAATCCAGTCTCATTTGGTGCGCCACCTTGCCTACAATGTGAAAAACTAGTAAATCATCCCATTCGTCTACTGGCCGCCCCAACTCCTTAAAGGTGTTGATGGCCTGCTTGGTTGTTCTAGGGAGCATGTTGAGATGCTAAGGTGTCTCCTGCCTGACCGACGGTATGTCCAGCAGTCCCTGCAGCTGAACTGTAAAGTGCAACTGTTTATTATCGATGAGATGCTGTAGCTTGATTACGTTGAACATCATGACATTGTTAATTACCAGCGACGTAAACTGCTCCTTGATTGGTTCCCATTTTGACATTTCGCCGTTGAATTCAGGTAACCTGATGTGCTCTAACGGTGTTTGCTGCCTCACCTGAGACGGATTTTTTCGGGGCTACGTCCTCTGGGCTGCTCTGAGCCTCTCTGCATTGGAGGCAAGCCAAGATCGAGCCTCTAAATAGCAATCTTGGCCTCTGTGGTATAAATCTTCTTTAAAATACGTACGCTCCTTTAAATTGTTCCGGTGCTCGGCTAGAGACATGTCACACTGTGTGAACTGCTGCCAATAAGACTCCAACAAACATCCCCGCGATTCATAGTCTTAAACAGTAAATGCAACGACTGCCCGAGATTTAGTCCTGTTCTCCTTAAAATTACTTAGCAGCTCAAGAGTTCGCTTTTGCTGCGCATGTATCGTCTCTAGCACTGCTCCCATGCCCGTCGCAGTCGATGCTCCGATTCAGCACAATCAAGTCAACTCAACGCGCCACAGAACTCACGCAGTGCACTTACACAAGCACTGTCTCAGCTATAATCGCTTCATCTCTTTCTTGGGTTCACTGATTTCGTAATTCCTATACTATCGTTCACTGTCCGTGTCTTTCTCTTTTACTATCCCTTTCTTTTATTACCAGTCACTGTCTTGACCAGCATGTAATCACTGTACGTACGATGCCGTTGCTCTTTCTCCCAGCGCCCGGCAGTGACGTCATGCGCGGCACTGATCTGCGAGGGCCAACCTTATTGTCAACACGGCCGTGATTTTAAGCCTGAAAATATTACACGGCAAAGATGGCAGCTCCCCACTTCCAAATTTTACGCACGATACCCACAGCGCATCCGGCTCAAAGGACCATAAAATTTGGTGGTGCCGAGAAATTTAAAGGTGAGCTGACAAGTAAGCGGATCAAAAAGGGCCGAGGATCGCAAATGTAAAGAGAGGAGAACGAATTTTACTCGCGTTACTGAAATTCGAATGTAACTTGTTCTATTTTTTCTTCAAACTTGATTGCGCACTGTTCTAGTTACAAAAAAAAACGAACGCGGGTACTTTATATTCTACTTTCAAATAACTATTCTAAAATTATAACACTAACGCTCTATTTAATGTAAACTTTGACTCGCTGGCTAGCATTCACGATTTTGGCTAGGCTTGTCCAAAGACTGTCTAATCGGTGCGAGATCCACGGAGCATGAGAGTGAGTCCCCCTATATCGACATAATCGTTACCCACGAGCCCCACACTCACATACGCAGACACTTATTAATCCTCCTTTTCTCACGCCTTTCTCTCCTAACATCTCACGTACTCATACGACAAAGACGTAGTCTTATCGCTCGGAAGAGCACATACACATGCACCTAAGAGCCCCCGAGCTATAAAGTACATACTTATTTCGAAAGATCGCTTTTTATATTTATACCTGGGGAATAGTAGTCGGCCTCACTAGACCCTTTTCCCTCAACAGGTTAGATATTAATTAATTTTGGCTGACTATATATAAAACATTGGTTTGTTTGTTACTTATAGAGACTCATTGGATTGGAGAACCGATTTCAGAGTCTGATTTCATCGGACAGTCGATGATACCATTCAGAGATAGGTCCTTTATTTAATGAATTGAGAATAAATCTTTAGTTTAGTTAATTGTCGTAATTAGATAGTGTTTGTTTAAATAAAACACGGACTCGTTTATCGAACTGCAGAGGTATGAGTAAGGCAAAGTCAAAAACGCCTTCTCCAATTTTAGGAAAGTAGGTCAATCAAAGACTGTTGGCCAAGCCGAAGCTAGACTGACTTAATTGAATGACCATTCTGAACAGTTTGAGAAAACTTACCAAGAAATTTTGGACTCCGATGAGGCCAATGCTCAGCACGAATACTTTTTACTTAATCTCTATAAAATGGGTGAGGATAAGTATAATCATAGATTAGGTGAGTTCCAAGATTTCTTGGCTAGGATCAACTCTAGAGGAGGCAATCCTATAAATCATGGTTTGCCTCTAGATTCGTCAGGTGTTATTTCTCTACCCCATGTGGAAATTCCAACTTTTTCTGGTGAACACGAAGAATGGGTGAATTTTAGAGACATGTTTCGTGCTTTAGTACATCAAAAGGTCGAATTGTCTCCTGTTCTCAAACATCATTTTTTGAGATCGAATTTTAAAGGTGATGTGGCAGTCCTGATTAAGAATATTGGTCTAACCCGTGAGCAATATATTCAAGCATGGAAAACATTGGTTAGTCATTATGATAATAATCGTTGACTTGTCTATAGTTATGTCAATTCTATATTGTATCCCAGACCCATAAGTAATAGCTCAGCAGCTGAATCAAAGCGTCTGAAGAAAGAGACAATAGGTTAGCTGGATGTAATGCATGCTTTAGGTAGAAATACTGGTCAGAATGACTTATTTATAGCGACAGTTGTCAATAAATTCAATTTTCACACAGAAATGGACTGGAATATGTATTTAGGTAGCAGTTCAGACCCACCAACTCTGGCACAATCAGGAGGGTTTATAAATTTCAAGATAATAACACTTTAAGCGTACGTGCAAAGGTCTCCAAAGTCTGACTCTAAAAATCATTCAGACAATATAACTCTGAAATTGGGTATCAATAGGGTAAAATAATTCACACATCAGACTACTGCCCCGCCACTTAAAATTCTCCCTTGCTTCTGTGGCCAGGGAAAACATTCTATTAGAGATTGTAATAAATTTAAGGGAGACTCATGGGAGGATAAAAGAAAAGTTAACTCAAGTACTTAATTATGCCTAAATTGTGTTGGTAAACATTTTCTAAAAAACTGTACGTCTAAATATAAGTGTTCTGTATGTAACAAAATACATCATGCACTACTTCACAAAGACACTAAGCCGGTTATTCCTCAGAGTTAGGCACAATCTGGTGGTTTGAAAACCCATTGCATTACGAATAGTAAATTTACGGAATCAAGTTAAGGCTCTGTTCAGTCTACCCAATTTGGTACGCAGTCCGTTCTTTTGGCTACTCCAAGGGTATATGTCACTACAGTTAAAGGCCATAGAATTTTGGTACAAGCACTGATTTATTCATGCTCCCAAACCGCTTTGAGCACTAAGTCTCTTTCTGACTTATTAAAGTTAAAAACAAAAGGGTTTATTGTATCCCTGACAGGTGTGGGCGACGAAGTGATGACTGTAGCAAAGAAATCGGTTGAGTTTTTAATCCAACCCCATTTCAAATCAAGTTTTTCATATAAAGTCAAAGCCCTGGTAGTCTCTAAAGTGTTATCCTATAGCCTTCTTGTAGTGACAAATGTTTTAAATATGGAGGACTTCTAACAACTAGAATTAGCTGATCTAGAGGACTATAAGAGCAATGCTGTAGATTCACTGCTTGATGCAGTCACTCACGCTACGATTATAGACAGTCAGGTTATCAAAGGTCAACCTGGATAGCTTATAGCTTCATGTTCATTATTCGGTTGATTGATTACGGGTCAGGTGCTATCAAACGATCAAAGGTTCGAAACAAAGAGCCCATTAATAACTTTACATTGTACGGATGAAACACTGTTATCTTATTTACTAAAAAAATTCTTGGAGTATGAGAAGGTCCCTTCTCCTAAGAATAAATTGTCGGATGATGAGAAGAGTTGTGAAGAATTTTTTGTAAATACCTATGGTCGAGATAAACAAGGTAGATTTATAGAAAAGTTACCGTTTAGATGTCCAGCTCAGGATCTATTAAATCGTATAGATAAAGCCTACCGAATTGCTAAAGCTACCTTTCACAGGTTAGAAACGTGTTTTAATTCAAATTCAAAACTGTATGACAAATATAAAAATTTTATGCACGATTATTTAAACTTAGGTCATATGAGGACATCCACTATTAGTCACGAAGTAAATCGTCATCATGCTTGGTTTTTGCCTTATTACAGGGTGTTTAAGGAATAGAGTACTGCTACAAAACACAGGGTGGTTTTTAATGGCTAATCTTCCGTATATGAAGAATTTCGCTTAATTCCTGCATTCACCCAGGCCCCAACTTATTACCCAATCTCTATGATCATATTCTTCGTTGGAGTAATTATCGTTTTGTATTTACTTCCGACACAGAAATAATGTTTTGACAGGTAGCAGTAGAGGAATCACACCAAACTTACCAAGCCATACTATGGTGAGACACGCCCCCTGACCCTCTGCAAGTGTTTTATTGGAGCACCGTGACTTATGGTCTAGCTTGTTCTCCATACTTGGCTTCCATAGTGATTAAAATATTAGATGCATTTTATATGAATTAATTCTCACTATGTAGTGAAGTATTAGGGGGAGAAGTGTGCATAGACGATATATTATCTGGTAGACACAATTTTAAGGAAACAAAGGAAAAAGACATGAACTCAAAAAAGTGACGGACTTGGGTTTTATCCTGTGACACAAATGGACAAGTAACACACCTCAACTTCTATCCTCCTTACCTAAGTCGGCAAATATAAATAATGTTATTGATTTAAGAGAAAATAAAGAGCTAATGTCGGTACTAGGATTGACTTAGAGCCCTATTTCGGATAAATTTACATTTAAACTTAATGATGTTTTCCACTTATCTCAGTGGTGCAAACGTGCAATGCTGCCTAGAGTAAACAAGCTTTTTGACCCCTTGGATGGATATCTTCTACTCTAATAAAACCAAAAATGTTGATGCAATAACTTAGGCTTAATAAGTCTCCTCTGGATGGCCCACTGCCATCACGTATTGATAGTGAGTGGAAAAAATGGATAGATGATATTCATTGTTAAAAAGATTAGGATTCCAAGTTAGACTCATTACAGACCAAGTATCCAACAGTTTAAACTACATGGATTTGCAGATGCGTCAAAGTGAGCCTACGTAGCAGTGATATATGTTAGGATTAGAACAGAGGAAGTGGTATCTGTATCATTACAACTTGCTAAGACTAACGTAGCACCTCTAAAAACTTTAGGTATACCTTGAATAGAATTATGCGCAGCGCATTTAGTGTCCTTGCTAGTGGTCCATTAATTAAAAACTGCAGTCTGCAGATCCCCTGAAATACATTTATGGAGAATTAAAAAGAATGTTTCATATTGGCTTTATTCTCTACCTTATAAATGGCCAATATTTATAGCTAATAGATGTGCTGATATTCAGCTTTTAACACCTACGGCTCAGTGGCATCACATAAGATAAAAAAAAGCACAGCTAATATAGCCTCAAGCGGTATATTTCTATCTCAACTTCCTGAACAGAGTCTTTTAATTGAAGGCCCAGAATCGCTGCATGAAATCAACCGTGTGTAACTTGTGTTAGAAGTGTCAATTAAGGAATCTTCTCAGGAAAGTCATAGATGAGATTTTAAGCTTTAAGTTCTGGGGACCACCCCTGTTACAACTTTAGAATTGTATCACAAATATTCTAGTTTAAGTGAATTGGTGCTAATTACATCCATTATTATGAGGTTTATTTTTTGCTGCCTTAGCAGAAGCCCCAAGTTGTCTAAAAGGATATTTCGTTCGAGCGAAAGGGATCACCACACAAGTGCGGAGTTTTTAAATTTAGATGATATTTTATGTAACATTGCTCCAAGAACTTGGACATCAGAGTTACGTAACGCATTACTGGTTTTGGTGCATGAACATACAAAAATCCACTTTTCGTGTGAAGTTACGATTTTAACTACTAACTTACATTTGGAGTCACAAGATCAAATAAATATACAAAAATTAAGAAGATTGATACAACTGAATCCGTTTGTACATAATTAACTTCTATGAGTAGGGAGTTGACTTGGTACCAGATTGGTCCCATTTTAGCAAAAGCATTACTTGATTCTTAGTTCTAGTGATCAGTTTACCAGACTGATTATGAGTTTATCGGCTAGAATCAGCTTATGAGTGACCTGCCAGAATTTCGAGTACAACCTGCATCCCCTTTTCCTAAAACAGGAGTTGATTATGCAGGCTCGTTTCCAGTTCGAATAGCTAAAACTAGAAGATTAGGTACGCAAAAGGGATACATCGTCATCGTTATCTGTATGATCACCCAAGCGGTGCACCTTGAAATAGTCGAAGACTATTTCTCTGAAGCCTTTTTGGCAGCGTCTCATCGTTTCACCGCCCATCGTGGTTGCTGCGCCGAACTTTATAGCGATAGAGGGACAAATTTTGTTGGGGCTAGTAAGAAATTGAAAGAAAATTTAAGGAACTTTCAGTATTCTTATCATTTGATGGCTCAACTTTTGGGATTAGAAACGAATTGGCACTTTATTCCCCCGCTGCCCCTCATTTTGGAGGGTTGTGAAAAGCTGCGGTAGAATCGAAAAAAATTGTATTCATTAGTTGGGGTAACGCGAGTGAAAACGGCTATCGTGACTCTCGACAGACACATCCAAAGTTGTTCTCTTAATCCCTGCTGAAGAGACCAAATAATTTAAAAATTTTTTTTTTTACAATCTTACTCATCCTAAACATGCTAAAGAACAAGCGGTTGGTTGACTTTTACTTTGTTAATTACTTTAGTTCTATGTTAAAATTAATACAAAGATAGTAAAACTTGTTATAATTAAGATAATTAAATACATATGATCGTACATTGACACATATTATCATCAATATTATTCGATGTAGTTAATAGCTAAAATTGCCTTCAAACTGATATTTATGTAACACTAGTACATATTTCTATTCTAATGTTAAAATTTGAGGAACCTCGTTCCTCGTTACATCAACCCGGGAGATAAGCTTATTTTGTGTTTTAACTAAGAAATGTTCTTTCTCTTTTTTTTTTCTCTTTGATGCTTCCGAGTCATCGACGCATCAACCCGGGGGTTTGTACGATATTCATGGCCCTTTAACAATTATAACAGTTGCGTGAGTGTTGCGGTAATGTCCGCCATTATGAATCTGCCAATTTAAATTTTATAATTTTGACACTAAATTAGTTATAAGCAACCTTTAAAACACTTGTATACTTATTTTCCAACACGAAAAAAAATATTTTTATGAACCTTATAGTCGATTTTTTGATCAACTATTTTTTTAGTTTAGGTTATATTAAAAGTGGAACAGTGACATATTATAGTGTACACTCTCAGGAGTAATAACATTTTTTTTTTTTTTTGTGTAAATTACGTGCTAAGCAAGACTTTTGTCCCAAAAAAGGTCATTTTGTCCCACTGTGCGCCGCTATGAGCCAATAAGTATGGCTTCACGCGGGTGCAAGTCGCATTCAGCCCCGACGCCGCGCCGTTTCACGCCACACCGCACAGTAGGACAAAACGGATTTTCCCTACTTTGGGTGTTATTGAAAGGCCAGTGTACCCCCAGTGGGAAAAATAGAGTTCATCACTCATTTGCATCTGATCATGGGGGTCCCGGCAGTCTTAGGGGCCGCCCTAGAGAGATGCACATTAACCTCAAAAGTCAATAAAATCAGCAGAAATCAGCTAAAACTTAATATATATTCTTCCAATCATGACAAATCATGGATAGTTACCAAATTGATTGCAAAATTTCGTTATTTGATATGAAAACCGCGATTTAATGCAGCATGGAAAGGTTATAACTACCTGAAAATACGAGCCTTTATAAGAGCCTTTATAAAAAATGTCTCTGAAAATTTATTATCTATTTGAGCGTGCAAAAAGGGTATATTATTAAGTATCATGTTAAATAAGAAAGAAAATCGATGTAGGAGGATAAAAACTACCTTTTAACAATAAAAAAAAAAAAATTTTTTCTGTTTTTTCTATTTGTTTTCATATTTATTAGTCGCAGTATGAAAGACTTGATATCGCAAAACTATGCAATGCGATGTATTATTCATTATATTGTAATTTTCATTGGGGCTTAAACCATTACTAAAAATTCTAAGATTAAAAAATATTACTTCATTCGGAATTCTAAGAGTGTTTTGGAAATGTTATGCATAGCAGTGTGTGTTGCAAATCGATTTTCAGGATACGTTGTTTCGCAGTATATTATGCATTTGTACGCCAGACAGGCAAAAAATAATTAGTTAATATTTCATTTTATTTGAACTGGTGCATTTTTTACAAATAAAGATCCCAAAACATCACGACTATAAATTTTTTTTTACAATTTACTGATATTTTAAGCTAATTTTTCCGTACTTCATGCTCTCTAGGATTACTTACTATTATTTAATAGTGGTTGTCACCCTTAACATAAAAGTAATCCTAAAAACGTGCATATTTTTTTTACACAACCATGGCAACGGCAATGTCTGCTTTAGAGGTTGTTTATTTACAAAAATTTTAATTTTAATCGTTTTTCTCTTATTTTTGCTCAATTTTTAGCGTACCTTCTACTTTATATATCTTTTTATCTTGCATTTTAGATTGATATACAACATACATCCCGACAAATAATAATTTTATAATTTCTGATTAAGAAACATTTTTCAATTTCAGTGTCTCTTGTAATAGTTATAGCCTCAAGGGATATGATAAAATATGGATAATATATCGCATCACATATTTTTAAGATATCAAGTATTTTATACTACGACTGGTTCAATGCGTCTTACTTACCGTCTCCTGTCATCCCTTGTATACAACGTGTGGCAGCAATGCCTTTTTACTTTCAGCTATAGTATGCCATCTGTGCTGAGCCCGTGCATCGCAAAGCTATTATAGTAGAGTGGGCCGCATACCGACTTTTTTAAATTCCTAATACTAATTTTTATAAAACATAAATTTTTTTCAAATTTTTAAGTCCATTATAAGTGTTTAAAATTAATTTTTAGAGTCAGCGCCCGGTTTTTAAAAAATAAAATACTTAATGAGTGGATTTTTCTGCTAATAGAGATTGAATATTCAATTTACGACAATATTTAAGGTTGAGATATAGTTCATATTCGATTAATACAATTCTACAAAAGCAGAATAATTTTAGAAACTTTTTTTTTGGGCGTGAAAACCCATAATAAGCTAATACCACCATATTATCATTTTTTTATTGATTTTTCGATGTTTTTTTACGAATTATTATTTAACAGCGGGCTAAAAAAATAATTTTTAGCGTTTTTTGAGTTAACCAATTTTTAATTACGTGCATTTTACCTTAAATTAGCTTACGATGCGAAATAATAAAAGGGGAAGGAGCTAGACTTTTTGGAACATTTATATCTAAATACTTAAAAACTGTATCAATTTCGCTCCTAATGCTTGTGTATTGACTGCATAATAATTTCGAGAGTTCTAGTTGGACACAAACAAGAGCTATCTTAACTAAGAAGAACATTATATTTTTAGATAGAAAATAAGTACTATTTTAGGCTTGAGATCTAAAGTTACAGATATATACTTAAAAATTTACGCGGCTCATTTTATCAATAAGTTAGAATTTGTTGATTATTAACCGAGTAGACGTTCTGTGTAGGGACCACAGGAGTGGTATTCCGTAATTTTTTACTTGACTACTGAGCACTAGCATGAAAACTCACGTCATGTTACAATGCACAAGTGAATGGTAACATACTGTCAAGTCTAATTGCTGCCGCTATGTAGTTAGGTGAATTCCACGCCAATGGAATAACCCCCCAGTAGGCCCACGTTGGTGCATAGGATGGCATCGGCACAAACAACTAGTCTGACGGCTTCTACTCGCTCTCGCTTTTCTCAACCGTTACGCCACATACACCTCTGCTCCCACTTTCTCACAGCAATATCGCTTGGTCTTCGGGTATTTTTACTTCTCAGGTGATTTGTAAGTTACTGATCGTTACTAAGAAAATTGTGATTTATTCAAATGTTTTTTTTTATAAACTTGTAAGTTAGTAAATATTGGTACTAGAGTTTTCTAGCTTTTTTTTCATACTGTTTGGAATGGTATTTTGTTGTTGTCAGAATTAAAATAAACTAATAAACAGTACTTAAGTATATTATGTGATTATTTTATAAATATGTTTGCATATTTCCTTGTAATAATACGTTTTCTTTGGATTGAGTAACTTGAGTTTATAAAACTGCTTATTACTGGATTTTTCAGTTTGGTCGACTAAGTGGTGTGGCATTCGTCAAACTATTAAATTAAAACAAAAGTTTTAGTAATTTTAACCTACGGCACTTGTAGCAAAATGAAAATTTTCAATTAATTTGATAGGACGTCATGTTAGTTTGACGAAGAGACTTTTTTAAATAGCCTATTCTTTCAGTTAGCCGCACAAGCACAAAGAACCAGTGAAATAGTTTTAAACTAAGTCTCATAATATGTATTTAACAAGACAGATCAAAAACAAGCAAAGAATTCGTAGAAGAGAAACATATTATACTGGTAAACAAGCCTGGTTCTAAATTTTTAAGATATATCTCAGTTGACACTGCAATTGCTCAAAAGATTTTTAATTCCATTGAAGAGAAAAAAAATTTTGAGAAAGAATCTGTTAGCAATTAGGTGTGATTAAACTGTTGTAAATATCTGACATCGAGGCAGAGTCAATATACTTTTAGAAGAAAAATTTATGAATTCTTTTTAGTGGATTGTATGTATAGTGCATTGTAATAGAATTTCATTACCACATTCATTCCAACGATTAGATACTGTTACCACCGGATCTACTCATTCTATGATACTATTAGAAAAAAACGAAAAATTGTAAAATGTTACCTACACTCAAATTTTTAAACATCGAAAGTTTGTTTGAACTTCCAGGAAAGTCGAATGATTTAAGTACAGATAAAAATACTTTCATGGCATAGCAGTGGGGCTCATGACAGGTACATTTGCCGGAAATATGGTCGATAAAAATCTGGGCTCGATAAATCATTTATGGTGGATGACAACTGCGAACAGAATATTAAATCTTCATGTATCAAATAAAACATAGTCCTAGGAATTAGATACAGTAGTGATTTTTCTTATGAAAGTATAGTATGAAGTAAAATTATGAAATGTTATCGATCCAGTTCTTTGACGTCATTTTTTTTCGCTTGTGTGGAAAACCTTCTGTTACATATGATATTTGATGACGATATGCTAATAAGAAAGGAAGTGCACACGCACATGCTAAAAATGAAAAAGAAAAGCAAGTAAAACGTCCAAAATTTTCAGCTTTCTAACTAAAATTTAAATGCAAAACCTTATACTAAAATTATTAATTTAAAAGATAAAAATATTACTAAAGTAAAGAGCATAAAAATTTGTCTGCTAAACAACTACATGAAATTGTAAAAGGTGGAATTTATAACAGCTTTTATGTTTACGGTATTCCTTGTCTTCATTAAACAGTAGAAAAAAGCGTTAAAATAGTATTAGAAGCATCCGCAACATTTACAAATTTTGAAAGTCAAAACGACTATAACAAAGCAAAAATAACAAGCAGAGTAGCAATGCCTTTACTTGTCAGTACAAAAAAATATAAGTCGACTTTTAAATAAGGATTCTAATATCTAATACACAAAATCACTAATGTATAGATATATCATACTACAATGATTACTGTTTCGAAAATAAGTTTTTTTGATAAAGAACATTTCTGATTATACTGTGTTTCTGTCAATGTATACATTTTTTAGAGTTTATAACGGTTGATAAACGCAAACTAGGGCCCCCATATCTACATACATTATAATTTACTGATTATGCTCTTAATGCTTATATATTAGCTGCGTAATATTACAAATATTTGATGTTCGCGCAAGTAAATGTTGTGGCAAGATCCTGTTTTCAGAAAAAAAAAGTTCTGTTTGAAGATTAAGACGGGAAATTCAGGGAATTTAAAGATTAAAGTTATAAGTTGAAGGATTTTTATCGAAGTAACTTTTAGCGGGGATGTAAATTCTCAACTTAAAATCTTTATGAATTTCCAACCGAAGTTTAAATTGAAGAAATTTTTGTTTTTCATTAAATATCCTCAGAGCTTTCGTTTGTATTCAACTGAAACTCTCGAAAATTCTATCTAGGCAAAATACAAGCTTTAGAAGCTAGTTTAATACAATTTTAAAGTATTGAGATGGGCACATTCTAAGATATCTAGCTTCTTTCCCTTTTACGGTTTCACCTCAAAAATTTTTTTAATCATCTATTGAGGTAAACGGGACGTGTAAAAAAATAAGTGACCTTTAAAAATACTAGAAGTATTTTTTGTGTCCGCTTTTATAGAAAATTCGTAGAAAACGACGAAAAATTCATAAAAAAGAATTTTTATATTGACTTTTTATGGGTTTTTAGGCCCAAGTAAAAAATTATCCGAAATTATTCTGCACTAGTAAAATTGGAAAAACCTAGTATGATATTCCTCCCAACGCCGGATCTTGTCTTAAAAAAAAATTTTGATCTCTGTTAGCAGAAAAATCAGCAAAATAGCTAAATATTATTTTTATACGCCTATTTTGAGCTTCAAAATCCAAAACAAAAAAAAATAATTCAAGAAAACGCTCATTAGGAATCAATTTATTTTTCTTGCCCACCCTATCTTATAGTCGGTCAGTTAGTATTCAGACAATGGGCAAATCATATACTGCCGAAGCTAAAGAGCAAATAAAAAGACGTGCACGGCTAGCTGAATTCCTTCTGATTGGTGCACCACCTTGAGCAGTGCCTGGCCTGCACGAACCACCACCACCATCACTACCTCGAGCATTGCCAGGTGTGCTCAGTGCACCACCATCACTGCCACCTTCAACAGTGCCCGGCCTTCTCAGTGCACATCCACCACCTCAAGCCCTGCCTGACCTGCTTACTGTAGCACCACCACCTTAACCTCGAGCAATGCCCGACCATGTCGATGCATATTCACCACCACTTATTCGAGAGCCATCGGGCAGATCTGTGCCATCTCTTGCAGAGATTATGTCTTCTGAACTAGAATGGCAGCCATTGTTTTTCTTTGAAGATAAAAAAAATAGATGTGAGACTAAAGCTGAAAAAAGTTGATTTGTTTTAGGAAAGAAAAAAGGTATAGTCAGGGCAATATAATAATTTGTGTGGTTTCATCTTAATCCTCAAATAAGGACGGATTGAAAGTACTTGCAGGTGGTAAGGATGTAATGGCAGTGAAGATACTTAAAGGACGAAATATGTAGGTGATGAATCCCCCCAATAAGATCAGTAATAAAGGTATGTAACTGCTAGAATTTCATTTAATAATTGTGTATAGCATGTACCTTAACATATATCAAGTAGCCCACTAAAAATTTAAATTTGAAAATACATCCATCAATTATAGCTAAAAATATACTTAAAAATTTAGCTGTATGATGTGTATTTTTTGCTGGAATTAGCTGTATTTAAACTATATTTTTAGCGAAAAATACGAGTATACGTGCAGGCATTTGATACAACTGTACGCGCATATTTTTAGCGGAAAATATAGTTAAAAATGTTAGTATGCGCTCCAAAAATGAAGTTAGAGGGGATAAGAGAATCTACGCCAGCGTCCATGGTGGCGAAAATGCGCGATCTAAAGGTACGCCACTGCACCAAATCGAGTGGAAGAACTTGTAGTAACCTTGTCTGCTCTGCACGTGTGACATAGATGTAAAACCATGTATACGTAGCAGACGTAAAAGTGTGGTAGTGAGTTCAAAAGTTTATACTCTGTTATAACCTCTGAATTGGAAAGTAATACATAGTTTATAAATGCTATTTGATGCATACCAACTGTTTAAAATAGTATAATAACGTTGACAATCATCTAATTTAGTTATTTTTAGATCATTTTCATGAACAGTATAATCCATTTTTAAAAAAACTTGTTTTTCTCTGATGTGTGTCTTGAAAGATACCCTTGCGTACCTTCAGAAAGCCAGCTTTGACCACGAGCGAGGGGTGCTGCGGTCATACTCGGAGCGAATACGTGAAGGCTGATGATACAGCTATACGATCAGCTGTAGGTTTTGCTGTTATCTAATCTTGAATTTGGAGCAATATAATAGAATGCATCTCAATTTATCTTTTATCTAGCTACGTTGTATTCCTAGGTACAAATTTAGTTAAGATACTATTTAAATGTATAGAAATCATTCTCTTAACATTTTTTCATTACTGTCAATATATAATATTTGATAAATTAATCAACACGTGCAGAAAGCATTTGGTTCTTGGATTCATTTAGACTTAAGCAAATTTCAATTACAGTCTTCTTTTTTGAAAATTATGATAACAATCGTTTTTTGTTATTTATCTGGATCATGTGTCAGGACTAGTCGTTTGATTTAAATGATTCTTAATTTTAAAAAAACGGAATCGCGCTAAATACAGCCTTCACAAATATTAAGTTTAACACTTTCTCCCTCTATGCGTCATCCTTGTCATCTTTCTCAGACTATTTATTTATTTGTTCTTTCTCTATCAATTTGTCTTTGCCTTTAGGCTTGTCCGACTCTATTTTATTAAAAATATGAAAAAATATGTGATCACTTACATTAAACTTTTATATAATACACAATGTTAATCTTGAATTGTTACTTTTCTGATTTTTGATATTATAATTAATGGTATTGATATCTCTAGAGATGTACTTATTTAAAGCATCCATTTGTTTTTGAAAATGAGTAGAATTCTTATAAATTTTTCTTATTTTTCGCAAGTAGTAACGAAGGCTTCCCGTAAAATAATATTGATTGAAATTATGTTCTATACAAACCGCTTGATTTTAAAATGTTTCAATCAACACTATCAATATTACTTTCTATTTGGAAATATTGTTATTGCTTAAAGTATACAATTTTAACTTAATAATAGTGTTGACATACTTTGGATAGCTTTGTGTTTTACTGGAGTAGTTTGCTGTCAAGGGTTACAACCACTTGGAGTTTTGCAGCTAGAATCGCCAGCGATAGATCTTTTTGAAATTGCGCTCTGAGTGTACATACTTCTTAGTATTTTCGTCGTAAAAAGACTTCAGTTTTGTCTTGTGACAGCTTGATTCCAGTCGGACAGTCATGTGTGAACACTTTTACTCAGCGAGATCATTGACACCTACCCAAAAAAATAAGTACTTTTTTGATGAGAACATGTCATAAGATAAATTAATTTGTGTATGTGACTAATATTTTCTCCATAAGCGCCTACAACAGTAAACTCCTTCTTAAAGTCATTTGACACAGTAACCGGCGCGGCGGCGTCGGTTCGACCAACCTTTGCTTGTCTATCTCTACAGATTTCTGTTGTTTCAAGAAATATAATTATTTCTTTCATTTACAGTTGACAATACTTTTCTGTCCTTCTCCAGAGGATGAGGGGGTTACTGTAATCCTACTAGATCTTTCATGCTACTACATATATGATTGGACATGTAGACTAACAATAATTTATACTTCTTCATTTTTCGTTGACATAGGTGTTGAGATAGCTAGTTTCGTAGATCTCTGTTTTGAGTAGAAGATAAAATCAAGAAGTTAGTAATGGACATTAAAAGTTTTGCGGTTCACTCTGTAGAACACAGATGTTTAAAAGAGATTTCATGAAATCAGTCAGAAAAATTCATTATAATTACCTCACTCTTGTCACTTAAATCAAAAGGCTATTCCTCCAACGTTACACCTGTATTTAAAATAATATTATCACAAATCCAGATTTACTGTAAAATTTAGCATTAGAAAATTTTATATATGAAATAAAAATGTTTATGGTTACTAGAATAATTTGTGTGGCCTCCTAGCAATGCAGAGCTGCTACAATGAGATGTTTTTAGATTTTTATTCTTTTTTATCAATCGCTCTATTTCTAATAGCAACGTACTATATTCTGTCAAATCCGTATCTTGTCTTGAGATTGACTTGTTTTTGCAAAGCCTGGAAACCGAAGGGGGGTACCATAAATTCGATACTTACTGCTTATTGTCTTTGGATCAAATTTTTGGACATACACTGGGTCCCTGCAGTGCTTGTGGAATTAGCAAATCATAAAATGTCATAAAATGACTTTTTTTTCATGTAATATTTCATTTTAAATTGACGTTGTAGTTCTCGAAACCTATGCTAGATCATATAACAATGTAGTAAGTTACATTAAAAAAAGAGTAAAAGATGATAATTGGTATATACCTTTTCTTTTGTCGTTTTCTCTTCATTGCACTTTGTTGAGCACTTTCCTAATTTAGTACCTTGTTTGGACGCTTTTTTTTATTTTCCTTCTTATTACTTTGTCATTGACCTCTTTGAACGATTCGTCACATAAGTCGTTTTTTTGATCCAATTCGCTTGACAATGCACTATTTTAGGTATTGTACTCAAGAATCACTGACAGGTCAAGTTTGGGAATGCTTCCTCGTTTATTCAATAACTGCACAACTTCTTCTGATGTACTTGTTATATTTCAATTTGTTGTAAATAATCAAATGTATAGTATCTTTACGTGTTATCTTATAAAATCTCTGTTCTGTATTATGCGGAAGTAAGGTTTCAGTATACATGTACATCTTATTCGGCACCATCTGCCTCTATCAGTACCTATATATTTTTTTATTGTTTATTTAAAAGCTGAGAAAATATTTATAAATTCCCAGATCACATGCAATCAGTGAGGGCATACTTTATTACTGTATACTACCTGTATGAAAAACATTGCATACAATGAGATAACCTTGTGCGGAACACCCTTTGCACTGTAGGTGGGCTCAGTGTTAGTCGAGCGGGACATAGGAATTTTTTACCTAATTATTGCGTCGTATGAATGGTTTATATATCGTTTAGCAGTTACTTATCGCATGGGACATACTCTTAGAAAACTTATCTTTCCCTAATACAGGTACTATACTAAACAATTATCATTCAAATAACATTATGTACCTTTTGACACACTGTCACATATATTTCATGAAATAACTATTCGCTGTGTGCAAGCTGTTGGAGGAGGTAAAGAAAAACTACAGCAGAGCACATGGTGAGCGAAAAGTGCAGACTTGCAGGACTTTTGAGGGCTTACTGCACTGTCGACTATACATTATTGGGAATTTTAACAATTGAGGTTGTCAGACGTAAAGATAATGGAAATCATCTTAAGCGCATGTTTCACAGCTTCTTTATTGAAAAGAAATTGAAGATCATAACGCAGCAGATGAATGACAGTGAAAAAAAAATGTGAGTGACATGCTAACATGATTCGGTGGAGACATCATTCACAGTCACTAACGTCATAGTCACGTCACGTTACGGGCCAGCTCAGTTCGTTCTACTTTGATACTGCAAAATCAAGGTTATATTACTGGCTTTTTTGTCGTCTTTGTTTCGTCATTACGGACATTGGTGTAACTTCTTACTCCTACATTATACACACGGAATGACTACAATATTTACAGTTATTGTAACTCTTATATATCTCACGTTTAGCATCCTAATGAGTCCGTAAATTTGAATTATTTGCGATCAACAGTGCATTAAGTCCTTAAACATCCTGCAAGATCGCACTATTCTGGCGTCAGATGGCATTAATACACTTGCACACAGCGAATACAAGGTGAAGGTTGTAACTATATTGAATAATAAAATGGAACAAGTTTATCTCAGTAAAAGCAATTTAACCACTTTTGTGCGGCTGATTCCCTTTGTATAAACACAGTTGTGTAAGTCTAAAGAAAATATATACGCTGTACGGCACCTTTTTTACTTTTCAGTAGGATAAACGGAGGAAACACGTTTGATTGGCTGACTGATGTGTTCGACCGAGTAATTCGATAGTGTTATCGAGTTCAAGTAATACTGTCGCAACGGGTGCACTCGATCATCAGCGATTGTTCGTTTCGTTCTAACAGCTTGTTTCATCGACTCCTAGTATTATTATTATTATTATTACTAATTATTATTATTAAGTAGCAGTAACCTACTTTTTTTTGCTCGTTTTTTTAAAATTTTTATTACGTACCTGAGATTTCAAAAATACCTATGTAGCTACTGTCTTACAGTTTATATAAGAGTAGATGATGACGTAAGTGAAAAAACCGAGAGAAAAAAACGATCTGTACAAGCGAAAAAACGAAACGAATGAGACGACCGAACGAACGCTGATAATCGAACACACCCTTTGAGTTGAACCAAACCTACATTGTTACTTTATAATATTTCCCATCATAATCTGTCATTTGGGTAATCTTGTGAAAATTAGGAATTGATAAAGCAGTAACAGTGACACCTTGCATCAGGAATATACATAAATAGCTTATAGGAGTAGGTATTTCTACGTGCCAAGGTAATACTATCTACTGAAGTAGATAAGCTATGCCGATACGAAACCATGCTAATATCAGACCGTGCTAATACCAGACCACGCCGATACGAGACCACCACTATAGCTTACCTGGTAGGGTGGTGGGGGGAGTTCCCTCGAAGCACGAGCCTTACTCTGATGTCACAACTATAGTGCCGATATAAGACCACCGCGATAACTCACCCGCTATAGCTTACCCGGTAGTGGTAGGGGGAGTTCCGCCGAGTTATAGCATGAGCTCTGACGTTACAACTCCGAGCTCTAATGCCTCCACCGCAGCTCCCTTCTTAAGTGCTGAGAGGCAAGGGCAAAGGTTTCTACGTCATCGCGAAGGATGTTGTCGAGACGGGCAAGAGGGAGAGAGAGCGAGAAAAAAAAAGAGAGAGAGAGAGATAAGATAAGGTCAAGCTGTATACAGTTGGAAACAGCGCAACTCTCATCGACTCCAATCCCCCGTACTGCTCGAGCCACACTTCCCCTAGACGAAATATAACCCCACTTCCTTATCAGCTTATGTATTTTTCTCATCTTCGACGTGGTCCCTTCATGCCTGCTTACTCGAACGCAATTCGTTTTCAATCGGAGTAAGAAATATGATTAGCAGAGGCAAGCGAAGTATGACCCGCCCTCTTAGCAGCTCATGTATTTTTCATCTTCGATGCGTTACTTCTATGCCTTGTTACTCGACCACATTTTGTTTTTAATCGGAGCGAGAAATATGATTAGCAGAGGTAAGCGCGCTGTGTACAACGCTCGGCACGAGTAACACGATGCTCGTACCTCTTCTCTCTTACGCATTATAATATTCTGGCGTATGGTTAATATAAGCGCATGTGTACGCATGTCAAGTGATGCTAGTCATTGTCTATACGTGCGCTCGAGAAACTATGCCCAGTTCGTCTATGCGGGTATCGAATTATGCGGGCTTTGTCGACTTAAGTGCGAAGAGGCGATTGCAAAGGTTTCTAGGTCATCGCAGAGGATGTTATCGGGGCAGGGGAAAGAGAGCCAATTAGAGGAGGCGGTGGTTAAAGTTTCTGTAGTCGAGTAATTGCGGAGGATAATGTTGAGGCGGGAAAGAGAGGCAGAGAGAGAGAGAGAGAGAGAGCTAGTCAATATGAGGACGAGATGTATGCGGTTCAGAACAGTGCAACTCACATCGACTCCAATCTCTTGTACTGCTCGAGACAAAATATGACCCACCATCTTGTCAGCGTAGATATTTCTCTCATCTTCGACGCGGTCCTTCAATGCCTGCTTACTCGAACGCATTTTTTTTTTTTCATAAGCATTGAACCGTAAATTGGGATCGTAAGGAAAGTGTTTAGGTTGCTTGAATAATAGCACCAAATTTAAATTTAAGAGATTCAATTAGAATAGCTTAAAAATATACAAAGAAAAGGTTTATGGCCTATAAAACGGCCAGTTATTTACTTCTTTTTAATCATTTTATATCCCTTTTTCTTCGGATACGAGTGAATATTTTTGTAATAATAATTTTTGGTTGAGCTTCCTTGACACGCATCTCTAACAGAGGTTTTCGAAAACCTTCATTCCCCTCGGTCTTGCTGCTCTCCGAATTACTTGATTTACTAGTGTATGGACCCACGTTGATTATCCAATTCTCATTAGATGAATAAAGCCTAACACAATTCTTCATTTTGCTCTATAAGAAAGTTAAAATAAAAATACCACCACTGCAAAATATACTTCATTTTCTATCTCGTTTGTCGAAAAAGTTCATAATAGCGTTTATATATTCAGTCTCATTATCAGTCTCAGATTCACTATCACATTTCTCAGATTTACTACCAGCATCAACAATAACCGATAACATCAAAGGTGGCGGATCTTCCATTACTCTTCTCCCTCTTATAACTTTCTGGCGCATTTACAAAACCTTCAGAGTCTAGTTGAATGGGGCTTTTGACCAATGAGCAAAGCCAGAATTCAATTTGACGAGCTTTACTAGGAGCGCAAAAAAACCCCAAATACACCTTTTTGTGTCTCATTAGCGCCACACATTAACGCATTCATCCAATATGCAGTTTTAAGAAAGTAAAGTGATGGTCCCATGTAGTCTGGAACGTTGATTACAGTACGTCCCATAATAAAATCCAAATAAGTAGCCTTACTATGCCCGTAAACGTAAAGTCGATATGCATTCCTTGCTACGGCATACAAGTGCTGTTTTAATCGTCTAATAGAACAATGACCATCGAACCAGCAAGGCTTGTGCCCTTGCGTCGACTGCCGATCATTTTCCCGACGAACATTCTAGGTTAAACAGAAAAATTGCAAGGAGGACGCACAATCCAATGATTAATAACAGGTCTCATAAAATACATTACTGCCACTTCTTTAGGTAAAAACTGTCGCGACGCGTCAAGAAAACCTTGGATCTATATCACATAATAATCCTTAAATGAATCCATTTTCACCGTTTAAGTGTGTTGCACTATCGCTTATCTGTCACGTTTGATACCAAGTAATAAACTGAGCTGCGCTCTGCGTTAACATTTGTTCATATACGTTAAATTTGTTCATACTCACATTACCCCCTCCAAACAGCTGTGAGCGATAAAATTTTGTTTGCTGAAGTCTCCAAAACATATTTTTCGTAAGTACATGACACATTTTGCAATGTGAGTAAGAGCTATATATCATGATTTTCGATCGTAAGAACGGTTTGGTAAAATTTTATCTACATATCAACAAGAAATTTCAATATAATACATTTATTTATGATGATCATAATTTTTTGAAAAAAAGTACATTTATTTATGTTTGTATTACACATCTTTTTCTTCTTCAGAGTCGGTGACATCTTCCCACTCCATCTTGTAGTAGAACCTTTTTATCCGTCTAACAATATAAGCAGCACATATAGATTTATATGCACTGTTATGATGTTAGCAAGTGGTAGCCATTGTTAGAAGCTCAAACGGTGGATAATTAGTCATATCAATAACTTGAAAATTGAACCTTTTAAGCCATGCTTTCTTTAATTCCCCAATCACAAAAATCATCGAAGCATCTTAGAGATTCTCACGAAGAACATTGCCAATTTCTGTATAGTCGACATCACCTGACTGCCAATTCAATCCATGATAGCAGAGCTCAAGCCATAAATATTTGCGTTTGTACTTTTTATTGAATCTACGCCAAGAAAATGGTGGTCTAACGAGAAATACTTGCGGCCTTTCATCTCCATCAAGCGGGAGAATGGCCAACTCTTTGAGCACGTAGTATTTTCCAGGCTTCTTAAAGGCTTGCATGTCCACTACGTACTTCATTGCAGTGAAATTTGCTTGTCGTCGGTTTATGTGGCGTATTGATGAACACATTTTTTTTCATTTTCTAAATGATTTTCTAAATGATTTTACAATTTTTACTATCTTTTGATTTTTCCTTCGATTTTCTTCCCGTCCATACCTCAGCCGGTTTCTTTTCAAATTTGGCCCACTCTACTTGTGGTTGTTTATTCTCTTCTTTTTCTTCCTTGCTATGATAATCTTTCTCCATCATGTTTAAAAGACAAATGATGTCAGACGAGTCATTAATCAGCTTTCATGACTTTACATGAGTTTTTTAACGTCCCCACTAATCAGGCTATATTGAACAATGCAATCATGTGGAATCAAGCAATGAGCTGATGTGTTGGCGGGAAAATTGTCATAATATTCAAACTATAGACGCACATCCACTCGTGCATTTTTCAACGATTTATTTTGCTTGGAGCAATCAATGACAATGAAAGGTGTGGTGCTCAGACAATCATATCCTATCAAGATCGGGGCGTGATCTTGACCATAATATTAATTCCGAAAATTGGTATACATTTCGTACATAAACGCATATTAATTATTGGTCATATCAATATTAAGATCGCCGCAAGGATAATGCTGTGAATTAAGATAGAGTTTGACGTCTATTATGTTAAAGTGGTGGAACTTGCTCGCATTAGCATCTTTTCGATTTTTGCGATCAGTATGCAAGGCTAGTACAACATAGCGCGGCTCTTCCAACTGATTGGATGGCTTGACAGTCCAGATATGTTCTGTTGTTGTAGGCAGGAGCGGATATTTAAAGAGCTCCCATGTTCGAAAACTCATAGATATAGACTTATTTTTTTGTAAATAATTGAGGGGACCAATTTTGTGAGAATCTGACATTACAGCATAGGGCATAAACCGTTTCAGCTTGAATATTACTACTTTTAACTCTGCCTAAGTTGGTAGCTGACCTTTCACTGCGGCAGGAATTCCTTGTTGAGCGACTGCATTCAAGTGATTTCCCGATCTTGTACGTGGTCTCGATAAGTTTGTGTTTTACATTAACAACAATCTTACGATAGTCTTCAGCAAAAACTATTATCATGCTGAGAGAAATCATGACGTTGAAGTAGCAATTTTCAGTTAGACTTAGAGCATGATTACCTTTCCAACCAGCATTCTGACTCAATACGTCTTGATCTTGCCTAAGCGTTAATCAATTTTTCATGAGGGTCGTCAGACCTACATTTTTACATTTATCTATCTCTATAGCGTATATTTTATATCTTGTTTTTTCGAAAAAGTAGCAGATGGCGTTGTTAACCAATTAAGTATCCGTCGTTTCTGTACTACTATCTGCTTTAACTAATTTCTTATAAATATGTAAGGAACTGCGAGATGGTAGCAGACATAGGTCTTGGTGCTAAATCGATATTCGAATTTTATCACTGTTACCATAAGTTGTAGATGTGTATGGTTGATGAGCATGGGTCTTATAGTGCGCAATGGATTCGTCAATTTTGACTAGAGACTGAATGCTTAAAATGTCTGCGATCACACTTTTTCTTTTCTCGCAGCTGGCAAAAGAAAGCACAAGTTATTTGATACCACGAGCTATTACTTTTAGACTTATGCTTTTCAAGAACTGCTTATTTTGATGTGTTACCTCTTTGGTGGTTCGTTGACAACTGATCTTTCTCATCAATTTTGTCTTATTTTTATTGTTTCGACCAATCTCAAAGGTTCGCTAATGACTAAGCGTTCCTACTTAAGCTGATTTATTTATATAGCCTCGCCCAACTCTACTGTTGAAAACTACACCTATTTTATTTGAGCTGTTTTAGGTGTAGTCTAATAGTTATAACTTCTCCACGAAAATTAACTAAGCGACCATCCTGATCGACACTTCTCACTTGAAGATAGTCTATGATTTTGGCGGAGATGGGTATATATATATATTATTTGCGATGGAACTTCGATGATTTTGTATCCAGAGGGCACTGCGGGAAAAAACTCATGAATCGTGTAGACTTTATACTGGTTTATATATGCTCCAGCGGTAATATTGCACTCCACTCGTAGAGCGTTAATTTTAAGAATTGCTACAGGCATATCCAACTTGTGCTTGACGTTAGCCTCAAGTTGACGTTTCGTAAGACCCAACACTGATCCCACTGAGTCCTGGGGGCTAAAATCAATCGACTCACGGCACTTGATTACACTTCGTAGCGTATTATTGTTAGGTTTCACACTAATTGTAATAATTTTGGATGATAGTTCGTTGCAAAGAAATCCATCAATGTCGAAGATCTCATAACTGCCTGTTTGGAAGGTGAATTCCGCCTCTCCCACATAAATTTTATTACTTCCAACGTCAATGTTTGGTATGGATTCGAAGGGATGCAGCTCAACGAATCCAAGGACGTAATTTTTGTGAGGTGATATTTTTATTAGTGGAAAATATTGCGCTTCAAGAACAGATGATGTTCCTGATAAACTAAATGTCAATGATTTTTCCATGACGGTTTGCCAACGACTGGTGGTACTCTAGTATCAAGATGTATTTATATAGGCTGGCGACGGAATTTCATAGAGAAAACTTGAACATAGATAGCCACAGTTGACAGTATCAAAACCCTGATGTCTCTCATAATTATATCTGATAAAGCTAATACCAAGATATAGCATTAAATCACATAATGGGTGCAGGTCACCAAAACTGTCAAAATACGTCACGTTATCACCTCGCTTCCGATAGGAATCCCAAAGAGTACCAGGATCGTCCTCATCATCAAGATTTACTATTGTGGATTCGTACAAATACGGACCATCAGCTGGCAAAGCATTTTTCATGAAAACTTCACGGAAGTGTGGTATTTTTAAAATTTTTGCATATTTAACAAGATCGTAGTCTACAAGAGCTCGGTTTGGTAGTTTTACATATAAAAAAATTTTATTTTTTTTCGCTACTACATTTTCTTAACCTATTCCAGGCCTCCAATGCAGACCTAAACTTTTCCTTTGTGGATTTAAGAATAGTCCTTTTCTCAATAATAGCGCTTCAATTTTTTCATTATTTTTCTTACTTTCATCCAATTGTTTCCGAGCTGATTTAGTCTCGTTAATAGTCTTAATAATTCCATTTGCATTATTAGTAATAGCACCTATAGAACTTAAACTAACAATCGCTGGAATTAGGTATGGCAGAAAAACTTGAATTTTTTGCGGAATAGGTAGAACTCGAAGGTTAAAACTTATTTTTTACCACCAGCTTTCTTCACAGCTTGCCGCGACCCCTTTAACGCCAAACTTCTAACTTTTCAAGCACAAACACATCAAACCATAGACTTCAAGGCAGTTTTAATCAAGCTTTTTAAAGTAATTTTCTTTGTCTTTCGTCGTTCTTCCGACAAGATGATATAAAATAAAGCACATCTGTAATGATCATGTTAACACTGTTATGACTCATACTGAATTAAAAAAATTATGTATAAAGTGTTGGGGAGATGAGAAACATGAGTCTGTCGTAATAGATAAGGATATAAATGTGGAAAATGGTAGATATAGAAAAGGATTCGACTCTTTTGCTATGAATATCACTCATACTCAATGAATATGTATGAGTCTCATGTCAATTATCAAATAGTCAACATGGACGGCTATTCTGGAGAAAAAACACATTCTTTAAGAGGTTAAAAAGGCGAGAAAAGGTGTTAGACTCAAGTACTAATTACTAATGTTTGGAAGAGAGAATTTTGATTAGTGGATTGTTGAAACTTTTAAGCCTATTACTGATCCACTCTATAAGATCATTTACGAAACGGAAAATGAAAAAAGTGTACAGCAACGACTTGAATATCCAGCTAGAGACCCTTTAAAGTCTATAAAAAAAGCAAAAATATATGGATTCATCAATCTTCCATTTAGCTAGCAGTAGTAGTGATGATGATATTGCTTCTTCAGATGACACTATAAAAGATTATAATACAGTTATGGAAAAGAGTGATTATGATGTTGATGATGTAAGGCTTGATTAAAATAAAAGTACATCCATTAATCTATACTTACAAATAGTAGATCAAAAAGAGCCAGAGTTGGACCGCATTTGTGGAATAAGAAAAGAAAATGGACAATATATGCTTGCAAATTCACCCATTCATTTCAATAATAATGAAATAAAAACAATTTATCTAAAGTATCCAATAACTAATGGATCAATGGAATTGCTCTCAAAAAAGCATCCTGATAAAGTTTACTTAATACCAGACAATTTAGAGAACTACGAAGAAATCTTAGAAACTTCAAGAGCGCATGAAAGGCGATTCATTAAAAATGATCCTATTCGTACATAGAAAAGTAAGAAATTAAATAATGTTATCGCTCCGTTGTTTAATCTCACCCAAAAGAGTAGCAAGAAGCAAGGTGGGTCCATACCTTCATAAAAAATTGCTAGAATGAACACACAAATGAATTACATTTATTGGAATGACCCTAACAAACTGGTTGATTGTCTATGATTACTAGTGGTAGAAACGTCAGCCGGTAATCGAAGTCATATAAATGGAATTCATTCTACTATTAAAAAGCTCTGTAAAACGAATATTATATATTAAGTTTAATAAATTGATTTGGCTAATTAATTATCAGAATAAGCATTGACGTATTCGGACGTACATTATCATAAACTAAGTCTAAAGATGGTGGTCCTCCTGGAATCGGATACAAGCTCACATTAGATGGTCAATTTGACCTGCAAGATAAAAGATTATGCAACGTTGCAACAGCCGTTTAGCCTAATGATGCTGTAAATCTTACTATTTAACATAGAGAAAAAAAATTTAAATTAGATGAGCAAGATAAGATACGTGTATTAATTTACAATTTAAGTGATGTTTTCTCGAAATTACTAGTAAATTTGCAGCGAGCGATAACTATAAATAAGCCTATTTTGGCTCAGATATCTAACATCACTACTAAAGACAATTAAAAGGTTAAGAGAGTAGTGAAAGAGCTCCGTAAACCCGCAAGATGCAACTACCAACGTCGAAAGTTTGATATCCGAGGCTTGGATGAAACATGGCATGCTCATCTAAAGGAGATGATACCTTATGCTCGTGAAGATAAGGGTTATAGGTATCTGCTTACAGTCATGGATGTATTTTTCAAGTACGCCTTGGCTGTGCCCGTAAAGAGAAAAACTGGCAAAGATGTGACTGCAGCTATATAAAGTCTATGTTAACAGAAAGAAAAGTTCCAACAAATTTTCAAACAGATCGTGGCAAAGAGTTTTGCAACACAAATTTTCAAAGTTTCATGCAAAATTATACGATAAATTTGTACTCTACCTATGGCGTCCATATGTGACAGATTTAATCGAACTTTACAGCATGCTATGTGAAAAAAGTTTAGTCTTCAGGGCAACTATAAGTAGACTTATATTTAACAAAAATTGTTTAAATCATATAACAATCAAAAACACCGAACCATCGGCATGAAACCAAAAGATTAAATTGCAGATAATAAAGTCCAAGTGTTACGAAAATTCAAATGTGACAGCATTAAATTGAAGCCCAAATTCAAAATTGGTGTTAAAGTGCGTGTGAGAAATTCAAAACAAGAATTTGAGGAAGACTATACGCCCAACTGGTCCACGGAGATTTGTACAATCATATGAGTAGCAGCAGCAAATCCAACAACGTACCATCTCAAGGATTATCGAGATCAGCCGATTTTCGGAGGTTTCTACGAGCAGGAACTACAAAAAACAAAGAATACAGATCTTTACTTCGTGGAGAAGGTTCTTCGAAGGCGTAGCAATCAAGTTTTTGTCAAGTGGTTGGGCTTCGACAATACACACAACAATTGGATTAATGGAAATGGATTACAAAAAAATTTTATAATAACGTATGCGTAAATTTAATGTAATTTTGGTCTTCTGGTCTTGTCAATTTATAAAATGTAATGAAGGAGTATTTAATAAATAGTCTAGATATGAAGATAACTGTTAATTTTTTTAATAGCTATACTTCCTCTACTTTCTCACTCCTTGGATGAATAAGTTCAACTAAAGTAAATAAAGGTCGGATGTGGAGTGCATATCTTTATTGATAACATGACAATCGTCGACGTTTCTCTGTTCACAGACAGCCTTATCAAGACATAACTTATCCTGTACAAACATAAAAACTTTCTTAGGATTTAATTTATAATGCAATGTTTGAAAAAACTTTTTAATACAGTATACATACTGCTGTTGAGTGACCCTGCCTACTATCAATCTTTGAAGTGTGACCCTTACAGGCTTTAAAGAAAACAACCAAAGGATTGATCAGTAAATGGGAGAGATGGGGGTTCATAGAGTCACAAAAAATGCAGAGAAGTTATGCTTCTGAAGTTGATAGCTCAACTTTAGCTAGAGCATATGGGACGATAAAAGTTCACGAGGATAATTTCCCTGCTAGAATCATTGTTTCCAGCATAGGGTCACCCCTATATATTTTTGATAAAGTGTTATCTAAATTTTTGATAAATAATATCCCAA
>JAPYYV010001786.1:0-33756 GCA_030522625.1 Copidosoma aretas
AAGAGGCCGCCAGAATGACGGCGAAATATTGATACAATGTGTCATTAATAAACAGTCATGCTCCTATAACCGAGTTTTATTTTTTGATGTCCTCTACTTAAATATATCTGTTGAAATTTATATTTAATAGAATAAAGTTGAAATACATAGTGTCATTTGTATGAATAATGGCGACTGGCGCAAAATGGCAGCTGATGTATATCTTCAAAGTCCCCGCATTATAGGTGTCAAATAAAAGAGCTTCTAAGTGGGATAAAATAAAATATATTTTACCTTCCTACGTTTAAAATGGTGGCCTAGACAATATGCCAGCTTGCACGAAATGGCGGTTTTCGTATGTCTCCAAAGCCCCCGCAACATAGATATCAAATGAAAGAGCCCTCTGAATAGAATAAAATAGATTGCACCTTTATTAACTCAAAATGGCGGCAAATATATAATGGCAGCTGATGTTCATCTTTAAAGCTTCCGCAATTTAGGTTATCAATAAAATGGCTCTTTAAATGGAATGATTGACGTAGGTTGCACCTTTATCAGTTAAAAATAGAGTACAATATATCCACGGTTGGGAGAAATAAAGTACCAATTTGGAAAAGCGATAAGAAACGTACCTATTTGAAAAAGCGCTAAAAAACGTACCAATTCGAAGGAGCGATAAGAAACGTACTAATTCAAAAAAGCGCTAAGAAACGTACCAATTCGGCCGAGCGGTAAGAAAGGTACCAATTCGGTCGAGTGATAAGAAACATACCGATTCGGCCGATAGGTAAGAAAATTTCTTGGCGCTAGGCCGAATCGGTACGTTTTAAAACTCGTATACACGCCACGGGTACATCTCAAGAAGACTAAGGTCTCATGTTTTCCACCCTCGGTTTTGCCCCTAGGTGTAAAATAAACAATTCCTGGACGTTATTATTAATATAGAGAACTCTATAATAGATGTTTGTTTGGGTGTGTGTGCAAGTGCGTGTGTGATAGTGTATGTGTGTACGTGTATACTTGTATATGTTGTATATGTGTACGTGTGTATGACCAGTCATATCTCAGGATTCCTAGGAACCAATTTTAATAATCCTTGGCTTTTATTCCTTTGTTTTCAGATACTGATCAACCGTCAGAAAAAAAACTTTGAGATTTTGTTACAATTTTTTTCTTTAATTTAATAATCTTCATTAGATTTTTGGAATACAATTTTTAATTCGTTTTTTTGCTAAACAAATTTTCATGCACAATAGATGGAAAAATAGTAACAAGTAGGTGACAAGTAGATTCTCTGAAATTTTTCGTCGTCCACCATATAAAATTCCAATAATTTTACACAACTCACCGTATTCTACTAATCAGACATTTTTATTCAGAACCCATATCAAAGGGATTACAAATAAATGATCGATCCACAATTTTTTGACGGCCACTGCCATATATTGTCCTCCATTTTTAACTGATTAAGGTGCAACCTACCTCAATCATTCCTATTAAAGAGCCTTTTTATTTAAAACCTAAATTGCGGAAACTTTAAAGGTGAACATCAGCTGAGATTATATATTGGCCGCCAATTAAAATTAATAAAGGTGCAATCTATTTTGTTCTAGTCAAAGAGCTCTTTCATTTGATACCCATGTTGCAGGGGCTTTGGAGATATACACAAATCGCTATTTTGCGCAAGCCACCATCTTGTATTGGTCACCATTTTAAACTTATGAAGGGAAAAACTATTTTTTTTATTCCACTTCAAAAGCTCTTTTATTTGACACCTATGTTGCGGGGACTTTGAAGAAATACATTAGCCGCTACTTAGCGCCAGCCACCATTTTTAATATAAATGGCAGTAGGTATTTCAACGTTGTTCTATTAAAAATAAATTTTAACAGTTACATTTAAGTTCATACTTGATTTTTTTTTAAATGAAAATTTTTAAAAATTCAGTCAGAATACGGCTAGGCACTAATTTTCCGGTTTTCTACTATCCAAACCCTAAAAAATAATAATAATAACGTCCAAATTGGAGTTTCCTGTCAACAATTATCTTATTTTGAGACAAATTTTGGCATTCTAGTTTACTGTGCGACATCTAGATGCAAAGATACAGGAAAAAACCAGAAATAAGTTTGATTATGTTTTACAAAATGTTCGATAAAATAACTTGGTATCTGGTCGAGAAAAAACTATATTTTCCAAACAGTGGTGACAAGATACATAATAATCTCAGCTGAAAAAATTTAAAGTTAATTGATGAGGTACAAGTTATCATTAGAAGAGGATGGGTATTTTCATATATACTCTAATAGTCAGATAATACCAGGGGTACAGAAGATAGCAGCTGACTTTGATTTTTTTTTCTTGGTGGTTATAAGTGTTAGTGTTTGAAAATTATGGAGAAGAGCTTACTGTGAGTATAGCTGAAATTTGTAAAATATTATTTTCTGTTGATGCTATTTGTTCAATATGTGCCACTTCTGAAAAAAGTCTGTTTTTTAAATTGTTCACCACGTCCAAAATTATGATGTTATCCTCACTTTAAATTCATATATGTGCGCAGATACAACCGATTTACTAATAATACTTATGTTTTCTTTAAATTTACGTTTTAGTTGGCGTTTAGATTGACCTTCATGTATAGCCTTACACAATCAGTCTGAAAATAGTACATAGCATTTGTTCCATTTTACATATGAATCGAATCCTTGTCTAGGAATACAAAATTACCAAGTATATTAGCAATTTTTTTAATAAACTGAAAATTCAATTTAGTAAATAATCCCTTGGATTTTATTGTTATTTATGTTTGTATACTTGCGAAGAGTTGCATAGGGAGTTAATAAGATATCTGTGGGGCATTTATGGGACACAAAAAATTTTTGACAGAAAAAAACAAGGGAAACCAAATTTTTACTTTATTTGGAGGGGTGGGTGTTAGTGGTAAAGAGGTAGTGAGATCGGGAAGCGCTATCCGAATCACCTTTATTGGGTAAGTAAATCCGCCGAGTTGTTTATTTTTTGTTACTCGTATATATGGCTGAAAAGAGAATTAATAAAGCATGATTATTCCGATATTCAATTAAAATGTGGTTACAGAAATATATCCAAGCTAAATATTAAGATTATTTTAATAACTTTAAGAATAAATCAACTACTTTGGTAAAAAACTTGGAAAAAATCACATTTCTCATTCGTCACTCGTAAATATTATAATCTTTTATTTTTATAACTTTTTAAACATTTGAGATACGGCGCCGGCACCGGTGATAAAAGTCATTAAAGTAGACATAAAAATCGAGATATTCGTGAAGGTTGAACGCAGTGCTACCAAATGTCAGAGAATGGCACCTTGTAGACTATCTGTCACAGCTATTTCTAAATTTTTGAGTTTCGCATTTTTTAAATTATATAATTATTGCTAAATAAACAAATTTAGACATAGGAAAGTAGCGATCCACCACAAATTAAAATGTTACTGGGTTACCAATAACCTTATACGACATAATATAATTCAATTGATTTACTGAAACATGACAAGCACAGATGAACAAATAGTGTTGTAGTCATTATCAGTAGCCGTACGCAACCACAAAAAGACAGAACTCCCCTTCCCACAGCTATAAAGAGAATTGTACTAAACAATTTATGCATCAATAAATACCATGAATTAAAAAATCAGGGCTCGTATTTATTTATTTTAGGGAATGTGTCTGTCTTTAACCTTTCCTTTATGTATACGAATATAACAAATTTTCTTTAAAATACGATTAAAAAGAGAATTAACAAATTTGTATATTTTTTTTTTTTTATTTAAATAAAGAACATAAAATGTAAAAAAATATTAAGACAAATGTATACAAACTCTATGTCTAATTTTTTCTTAAGTTTTGATTTCTGCTTCAATAATATGTTTTAATAATTTTATGATTTTTAATTCTGTATCATTGCACAAACTATCAGCTTCACTTAAAATTCTAATAAACATAACTACTGACTCATTATCTGAGTTAAGTTCATAGGGTTGTAAACCTTTACATATACTATTCAATATTTTTATCAAATAATTTTTATAGAGTCATGAGATATATCAGCACCTTCGTATGTTGAATAATTATATTATAATTACTGTTTTAACGCATTTTTATTTCTATATCTGATTCATTCAATAATTTAGTATTTGTATAATAAGAGTACCAATTGAGTAAAGTACATATAATCCGATTTATCAAACAAGCAGTGTTGCTACCAGAAATTGTTAAGCATACATTACTAATAATAATTTTGAGAATTCATCATTACTTGAACGCACGATAAGAGTAAATTATGAAGCATAAGAAAATAACCCAACGAAATATATTATTATAGTTGTTGCTATTATCATGTATGTATTACAGTTTTTTAGACTAGCGAAAATATAATCAAAATTTTCTCCTAAAACCATTAGTTCATCCAAAAAAAATAAATGTTCGTATCCCATATATCACCTCATGTTATATTTACTTTTTTCAAAGCTTTTTCAGACTCACGGAGGCTCAGCCAAAATAATCATGTTTCCATTCTTTCTGGAAGCAACACGGAGACACTGCTGGTTCAATCGATCGAAATAATTTTTTTAGCTTTAGGAATACAATAATTAATTTCGTTTTTGTATTAAAAAGTTTTTCCTAATGCCTCAGGACCATCTTTTACATGAATTTCATCATTTTGTATACTTATGAGGTTGAAAATACTTTTTTGGTCATTATTTAATTTGCAGTAAATCAAACATCGTTTCAAAGAGTGCACTTTTACCTAATATTACTATTTCGTTGTAGATTAATTTTCGTTGGTGAAGCTGAATTAAATATTGTATAAATGTTTTATGTAAGTAAGAATCAAACAAAAAATTGCTTGGATTAAAAAGCTAGAATGTTTATGCTAGCTTTGTCAGAGATGTCATTAATTCATAACTCATGTTTTATTCAACCAAAAGTAGTGGCAGTAGATATAAATTAATGAATAGTGTGTTTAGGCATAATTATTTTGTTCTCAGGGTTCAATGGTATTTAAACGTATGCATGAGGTTGACTTTATTTCCGAGATTCAATTGTATCAACATAAGCCAGTTAAAAATCGATTTTAGCCATGGCGTTTCGTTATCGATAATAGGAACAGTTATATTTTACAAAGATAAAAATAGATTATTGAAAATTTAAGTTGAAAAGTCACAGATTCATTAAGTAAGAGTAACATGATATGGATGTAAACACTGAGATTGAGACACTACTATAAATATAGACAAAAAAAATGAAATTTGCAAGTACATTTACAAATAAAGAAAGACCAAGAATAAGGAAATCACAATCCTTCAAGATATTTAGACAATTCTAAGGCATCAGATTTCAAATGGAACGAGAAAAGTAATTTTGAAAGTTTAACTAGAAAAAGTCATTTGAAATCGAACAATCATGTATTTTTGACTACGAAGGGGATGAAAAGAAAATATATGCATATAATTAAGTACAATTTATATATTTATTCTTGTAGCGGAACTTCTGTGAGTTAGTGGTAGCGTGCTAGCTGCCAAGTCTGAAAATTCTCGAGGGATAGAGTTGAAATACCGTCGAGATTTATTCCTCGGGCTTTTTCGATAGGAGTACCCAGAATACTGAAAAACCACTTATCCAATTTTTAAGACGATTAGTAGATTTTTCTGAAAGATGTCTGGACTTCCAGGGGCTTCCTTTCGGGGAAAGGCAACACCTGGCCAGCTCGTCGGTAAAGTCAATATCATAAATCTGATTCCTTCCAAGGTGTGCTTGAGATGGTCACTGCGCCCTGTAAATAGTAACCAGTAGGATGGATGGCCGAGTTGTCTAAGGGGAACTATGCGCTAGGGGCCCGCACAAAAGACTAGCATACTCGGGCGGGGAACCAGGGGAGTTTACGAAAGAAGGGATAAATTAGGCAGGTAGGTTAGATTAGGAAAGAAAGGTAGAGTACAGAACAAAAATGAATCCGTCTAAAAGTTCGTGTGTAGCTTATAATAAGTAAAGTAGATCCTCACTGATTTCTACATCACATCACGCTTACAAAAATAGACTTCCGACTCTGACCTCAAACTGAAAAATTTAAAAGGCAAATGGACGCATATGATTGAATTTTAAATTAAAATTTTTTTTGTACAATATTGAAACATATATTGAAATCGTTAAGTCTAGGTTCTCAGCATTTTATAGTATTTTAAATATTCAAATCAAAATTTACAAAAGTATGGCTTTTTGAATATTTTTTCTTTTTCCTAATTTTTAACAGCTTCAACCTTCTAATTTAAAATAGTATTTGTTTCATAAAACTCTGCAAATCTACGTAGTCACTAGAGGACTTAAAAGGTAAAAATGTATTATTAATAAGTTCGTTTCTCGCGAAAGAAAAACTTGAGGAAGTTGAGCACTAGAAGAACAATCTTGCAGTAGAAAAGTGAAGATCTGGTCTAGGACAGCTATCTTTGGTTGCGTAAAACTCTTAAAAAAGTTATTGGTTTCATCGAGCAAACCTTATCCTCAAACAATTATGAGCTTATTAAACTCATGTAAATTATTTTGTTGTATCCATGAAAAAAAACCATCGACAAATAAGTTAAATTTATTCAAATTTCTCATTTTATTGCTTTATTTAGCATCTTTATTTCATAAAAATAGATACAATGTATGGTATCTATTTTATAAAATAAAAAATCACTTGTAAATATGGTTCGTTATAAGTTTTTGCAAGAAACTAAAGGTAAATTTTACAGTACAAGTATTATTTTTTTAGTTCACAATAGTATTATGTTTAAAGGCTTATATAATGGTCATCTTGTAACGAAAAATAAACTACTGACAAAATTATCAATCGATTAGTTCATACAAATAATCCAGTTGTTGTCTTTGCCAGCGGAAAATATAGATAGCTGCAAAGAATAATACAAAGCAAACAAATTTTAATGAAGAATAGAAAATCGATTGTCAGAAAAACCAACTCTATTGTTGCTTTTACATTTTCCACTATCATCAATATTCATTGGTGGAACCTACGGTACAATAAATTCAATACATATTACAGAGTTATAATTAAAAACACTCACACATTTTATGTGATTTTTAAGGGCGAAAATTAAGAAAATATTATTTTAAAGTAAAATTTTTGAATAAATAAATGTAATAAAATAAATTACCTACACTTACTGTCTATTGAATATGTACAGCACTTCAAAACATCGCCACGCAAAAGGTACTATGTAACAGCAACAAATAGACACAACATATGGAAATATTATACCTATACTAATCATTAACATGTTTTCTACATATTGTAAGCAAGTTCAATTTATAAATAATTCCTGTAGCTGGTGAATAAATAAAAAAAGAGGTTATGTAATTCTTTTTTATTGAATTCTGTCAATCACTGCCCAATAACCGTTTATGAATATATCACACAAAAATTATTGAACTATAAAAAATCGGGTATATATATATAAATACACATATATATATATTACAATAACGTACTTATATACAATGTAAAAAACGACACATAAAGATTAATACTTCATGTTTCTTGAACTCGAGTAAGCGTTAGTTGATAAAAAAAAAAATGTTTATGATCTGAATTTGATATCAAGCTTTTATTTACTTTGCTTTTCGTTCATCTGGCTATCAAAAATTGATCTTGCATTCAACTTTTTTATCACATCCCGATATTAAATCATGATAAAATTTTGCATTTACCTCGGTTTCAAAGACAATTTAATATGATAGTGAGTTTATTATGGCAGCCACCGCTAAATGATGGATTACCTTTTTATACATATCTCAACAGAGACTATAAATAAAAGCATTACCAATACAAACAATAACAGTTGTTTCAATACAAGCGTAATGAAATCATTATCAACATACTAGGCATGAACCTTAATCCTGATGCAGTAACCAGCCACCCTTAAATAACGAATCATCAAAATTTTCTTTAAACCACTTCAATATGAGTATCGAATGAAAGGGTATTGAGACTGTAATACAAATATTTAAGTTATATAATTTTTGTTACCATCGTATTGATTTATCAATAATATTATTATATTAACTTGAAAAGCATTGTCGACTCGCCAGAAATTGAAAACTCCAACTCAATTAGGGAAGGCTCTGAAGCTAAAAAATGAACAAAAACAAATAAAATCAATGACGTTTTCTTCATAAAACTAAAACGCAATGCTTACTACCTCGACATATTTTTTAGTACAAACAGAAGTTTAGGGTATTCAGGACTTTTAATTTTCAAGATAAAAAATTTTACCGACATAAAAAAAAAATTGAACAAAAAATTTCTCAAAACAAGCATTGATTAAGCAAACTGAAAAGTAGGGAATTTTTTTTTTTATGTACTTGTATACAGTTTCAAGTAGAAGCTCGAGGCGTTCAGGCAATATATTAATATTTAATTTATGTTAAAATACCTGAAAAGTTAAGTTTCTATCAAAACGTATTCTAAATATTGTCTAACAAGGACAATAGAGAATGTTATAAGTTATTGATTACGTATTTTGTAGTATTCCATTGAGATAAACATTGAAAATTTCAACGCACTAAAATTTTAAGGAGGATAGAGCGAGTGGTACCGTATCAACTTGGGTGCATATGGCTGCGAACTGCACTGTTGTGTTCAACTTGCTAGTGCTGACATGATGATGAATCATTACAAAAAATCATGAGTCTTTCATGGAGTTATGAAATTTCTATCAGTTTTTGTCAAAATTCGATAACTATCTCCTATGTTTCAGAAAAAAAAAAATAACCTACAAATGTACAGAGCAAAATTGCTTCAATCGACAAAAGTCTGCTATAAACTTTAGAAATCACAAAATTTTGTAGCATAGTATTGTTCCATTTTTTAAAAAAAAACATCCATACAAAATTTCAAGTCAAGATATTGAGTAGAAAAAATTCTGGAAACAATTTAGTAAAATTTTGTCGTTCTGCCACTCGTCCCTTGGCTGTTATTTGTTTACATTTTCTCTGATACCTTTTGGAAGCGTCTGGTCTTCTATGGGCCCGAAGATACTAATCTATTCGATAGTTTAAAAGCTTTTGTTTGATTACTCGTTTGTGATGGTCTTATCTTTTATTTTACAGCTGTCTCAAAAATACAGTGAGTATATTTCAGTTTAAGGTCAATAGCCTGTATTTTGCTATCTGCAGAAAATTTCCAAATCTTCTTTCCAAGATAGCTACAAAATAAATAATATGAACTTAAAAAACGAGTAACCAAATGAAAGCTTGTAAACTCTTGAATATATCAGTATTTTAGGGCCCCTAGAAGACCAGACGATCTCAAAAGTTATGAGAGAAAATGTAAACAAATAACTGCTAAGAAAACGAGTGGCAGAACAACAAAATTGCACTAAATTGTTTCCAGAATTTTTTCTACTAAATATTTTGACTTGAAATTTTGAACGAAATTTGAAGGAATTGTGCTCTGTACATTTGTAGGTTATAATTATTTCTGAAACAGTGGAGACAGTTATTGAATTTTGATCAAAAACCAATAGAATCATAACTCCCTGAATGACTCATGATTTTTTTGTGATGATTTGTCAACAATCATGTGAGCATTAGCAAGTTCAACACAACACTGCAGTTCGCAGCTATATGACTCCAAATTGATATGGTACCACTCGCTCTATCCTCCTTTAATCAAAGTCAAACGCAGATTATTTAAAGAAAACCAATATTTTCAATTTTCGAGTTCAATACTCGAAAAATTTTTGTTAACACATATTTCTTATTTTAATTATTTTTCTACTCTATAGTTTATTGAAGTTCCCAAATTTTCAGAAAACTTGCATAGTTGCCATAACACTAATCGTTTATTATACTTCTACGTACTACTCGATAGACCGTTTTAATGCAAAGGGAGTAGTAAAGAAGAAGGAATCTGTAATATTAATTGTATCAGCTACTAAATCAGATTATAAATGACCATAAACAGTTTATTGTAATCCGTTAGTCATATTTCTCTATTTTAATCAATTTCCAAGGATTGTAAGGGCAAAGGTTATTCACCATTTTGTATTGGCTGCCATGTTTGATTTTCAATAAAGTTATACAGTTTTTTTATTTATTTTTTTATAGTACAGTGCTGTACGTCCGGATCTTTTTTAAAATGACTACTCTGGGCACTCAGCACTTGGGTGAGGGAAGGGAAGAAGGATAAGAGGAGGTAGGGGGTGACTAGGAACTGCTCCGCATTTATTCAGGACAAATCCTGAGGGCGGGAAAAAATCTCTTGTGTAAAATCCAGCCTGGAACGATCCGGTGTATCGCTCACGTCCTGACTAGGTGTCTATGTCCAGGTGAAGGGCATAGGTACCAAGACTGAACTCCTGCATACTTCCCACTCACGTTGTCCGTAACGTAGTAGAAATAGTTGATCGGTCCCCGTGAAAAAAGCAGCGTAAGCAAATCTCTAGATAAACGGCAAGACTTAAACCAAGTCCAAGCCATGCCCATACACTACTTGGTCCCGGAAATCGACGAAACTGCAACTCTACTGCTACGCCACCATGTCGATAACGTCATATAGTTTGTTGTATTCTACTCTTTTTGCCGTTTAACTTGATACTCATGGAGGAAAAATCGTGCAGAAAAAGATAATCCATTTACTGTATTCTACTTGCCGATTATTTCGTTTGATACTTATTTCGATGGGAATGTAAGAGGATCTGATGAAAAGGGTAATTTATCATTGGATTCTGCCGTCATATAGAATTTACTCTAAGTGTGCTATTTTGTACCAGCATCAAAACAAACGGTGAGCGTTAAACTTTAGCTTGATCAGGTGTTATGAGGTTATCGAAGAATCAGTGGTAAGATTAGTTTTTTACAGATGCACAAGCAGATAAGCAAGTTGAATAAAAACTCCTAAATATAAAAGAAATAAGTTACTTAACAAGATCACTAAATATATTATGTATACGTAAGCTGTGACAAAATATATTTGTCTTTAACTAAATGATATAGAGAAAAAACTATGATTGCTTCAATAAAATATTAAATAATTTCATAATAAGGGATACTCAAGCTATATATACTACACATAATATAATTTATTTATGACTATTATTAAAAATTCTTACACGTAAAAACCTAACCTAATTCAAGTTTTATACCTTATTAAGGTTGTTACAGTGATTTTTGATGTTTGCAAATAGGTTTTTTGCTATTTTCTTAGTTCGCACATTTTATTTTATGATCATAGCGATCAAATGTTTGTTTCATAGTTGTGTATCTTACTATGGTTCTGAAAACAATATTATTTGCTAGATATGATTTTTTGAATTTGATTAAATTGATTTTTCTTAAAATCGAATTTTTTTTAAAAATCAATCCTAAAAGCTAGATATGGAAGCTTTTTTTACGAAAACAATGATAGTTTATATGATTTAAAAAGATGGCAAAGTAAATAGTACTTTGCCATCTCTTTAAAGCACTTATTAAGTCCATTTTAACTTTATGGGCAAAAAAAAATGAATAAAAAGCATGTATGAAAAAGCTTTGTGCCATATCATTTGCAGCGATTTTTTTACTTTTACGTATTTACAATCTACAGCTGTACACGCTCGCCAGTCACCGCGATCAAAGCGCATTTTATAGTTAATCTATAAATGTATGCATATACGTAATTATTACCGTATGAATGTCTGTTTGTATACATTTTTGTACATACATATGCTAATAATAAAAATATAATAAAGAATAATACATAAGTGTGCATGTATTTACTTATGTATGTACGTATACTCTTACGTATAGAGAAACGTTTGCGTCCTCATCGAACCCTCCTTTTGATACCCATATCATGATGCTTTCAGAGAAATAGATAATCCGCCATTCATTTTTTGCCGCCATTTTACAGTTAAAATAATATTATCTACATTGAACTTTTAGTAATCATTGATTCAAGAACAATTTTACAGAAAATGTGAAGCATGAGATGATAAATACTAAAAATATCAAAATCATGCCTTATTTCTGGCAGCCTGGCCGACATTTTGCGGCCACCATATTAAATCTTTGAAAATCGACTAAGTTTTCTAGTTTTATATTTTAAAAGTCCTAATAAATAGTTTTATTTTGTGTTTAGAAAGAAATTTTACGATTTTCGTAAGAAATAAGATCTATTTAGGATTCTGGGACACTTTGCCCCCTCCCCCTCTCAAAGGTGTACCATAACTTCAGACCGATTTACCTTCAATCTAGTATTAAACACTTGGCCCAAGTGATCGGAAGTTATCTAATATCGACACAAATTTTCCTATTTCGTCCATAGTCTGAACCGGTCACCGCGATTAAAGTGCTTTTTATGGTTAATGTAAAAATGTATGCATGTATGAACGAACATAATTATTCATGTATGAATATGCGTTAGTATACATTTTTGTACGTACATATACCAATAAAAATAAAAATATAAAAAAAATATTACGTATGTATGCACGTATTTATGTATGTATGTACGTACACGCCCACGTCTAGAGAAATGTATGCATGCGAGTATGTAGTGTTAATTTATTGCCTGTTCATCTAATAAAAATGATCATTTCTTACTTTAAAATACAGTATTGCATTTCTATATACTTGTATAACTATTTATTTATACTTACTCAGACATCGATATTCTTCGAGTCTCTAATATCATTATCAAATTCGCATTGTGCACTAGAATAAAATCATATGAACAGTATCGCTTACGTCGATAACACATTATTAAATTCCACGATGAGACAAAATAATATTGAATTGAACGACAAGATAGAAGCATATATGATTGCGCGACGAGATACAATCATTGTAAATTGGGCAAAAATACAGAATCATAATAATTTCGGCAAAGAGATAGGATTATATAGAACTGGGCGACAAGATATAATCATATAGAATTGAGCACAAGATAAAATTATATTGAATTGAGTAACGAGATGAAATCATACATAATTGGACAACAAGAGGGAATCATATTGCATAGTTTTTGAAATAGAATGATATTATATTCTTGCTTAAGGTGGACTTTTATGAATAGGAGCCATCAACATGTACTTAATATTTATAGTAAGTTCTATAATAAAATGTTAAACACTCAATATTCACATTCTTCATGCACAGCAAAGCAGACAGAGCAGACGAAGTTGAGATGACAATAATCTGAGCGATGCTCATAAGGTGTTTACACGACGTCTTCCGATCGTACATGAAAATTCAAACTACTACTTTTATGAACAATTACAAAACCTGTAGTAATACTCAGAAAAAAATATTTCAGAATATTTTCTTTGTGGAAGCGGTTACATTGTGCCATATTGAAACTTTTACTCTTTTGAAGTTATTATGTTGACTAGTTCAGTCAGTTACAAGCCTCCTTAAATCCTCATTTTAATTTTTGTATTTTTTCTTTGTATATTAAAAATAATGATAAGAAAAAATTTATAAAAAAATAAACAATAATTTAGATAATGATATTTACTATAAATTATAAGTAAATCCATAGCCTGATAATAACTTGTACTTAATCGTAAATGAAGTATGGAGGAAAGTCGTAGTCATATAATAAATTAAATGAATTAACAAAGAAATAAAAATACATTTATAATACTATGTAATAAATTATTAAATTAATACAAATAAGTTTCTGTCTGTTATCGGAGGTTCAATTTTATAGATTTTAGTTCAAGGTTACATATTTTTTTCTAAGTAGCAACATAGTCTTTGAATCAACCTTTTCTTCAATATTATTAATTTTTTTTACATAATGAAATGTTTCTATTCCCTAAAACAATACACTAAATTTTTTAATGCATAAAAAAGCGTGCAAGAATTCGAAATTCAAAAACTGTAGACAGATAGTTAAAGATAATAAAAGTAGAGATGACCGTATGGATGAAAGTTCAAGTGCTGCAATAAAGAAAGACGTGTGTTAATTTAGAATCTACATTATCTTCGTATTTGTTTAAATATACCATTACAATGCATTCCAATAATAACGATAGTACTTTTAATTTGATCCACCATTCTAGATTTCTCTTGTCCATAACTAAAATTTGTTATCTGTTATCATAAGTACTTACAGGCACTTAGAAGGTCCGTGTTAAATGTGTTGTGATTCATATCAAACATTTTTTTACGTCCAAATACTTCTTAAACTTGTTCGATTGGTTCATCAAAAATCTTGCTATCCACGCAAAATTTTTAAAATACATATTTTATTTAAAATATTATTTATATTACAAATCTATTTTATGTTGGCAAAATTAGTTAACTTGTATAAAGATAGCAGCCGTATTTGATCGTTACTTTTAGATTTTTCTAATTTATCGCTAGATTTGTAATTAATTACATCGATTACTATTAGTCACTTAGTGATTTAAAGATAACAAAATTACGATTCGTGACAAATTAATTTTACTGTTTTATCGGGCCAAAGATTTCTTAAACTTAATCAATTTTTTATAGAAAATGGTGCTTTTCTTGAAAATTGTCATGATACACTATTTCCTCATAATTTTACGTTAATAACGATTATTTTGTTTGATCGGCAATATTCTATCATTTTCAAATTTCATGCCGTCATATAGATTAATTTTGTGTTTTGTCACTTACAAACAAAATTTGTAATCAGCGACCCTAATATTGAGAATACGCTCTAAACCTTTTTCTTTCTTAAGGAACAAGATACAACTTAAAAAAAGGGTATTTTCACCTTTGGCGCCACCGCTCCTATCGCTTACATGCATCAACATTTATTATTCTACAATAATTATTCATATGTAATGATTTGTACCTTATCTTGTCGATGAAAGAATTTTTTTTAAATTGTCATTTACTTCAATAATTTGATTTTAAACTTTAAAACTTAAAAAGAAGGGAAAATACTAACCTTGAAATTTTGATGAATATTATTATCGTATTCTACAAAAAAAATGCTATCAAGTAGCAATTTTTTTCAATCGTATTCATTTTTCTACGAAATTAACATGTTCACGATCCAAAAAAAAATCCAAAATTGTGACCATCACTGTCGCCAAGGGGGTTGGTAAAAAATTCTAAACAGATTATAGTATTGTTTTCTTATGACATACTTTTGATTCCTAAAGTTTTAGAATAATAAATTTGTTTTTGTCCTGCTTCAAGTAGGATGCTCGATGTATCTATATATTCTATCTAAATATTTTTGTACAAGCCTTTAATTTATTATTTGTTTTCCAAACAACACAAAATTATATTATTATCGTGGACAGGCATTGCATCAATATTTTTTTCTTGTAGTATCATACGTCATTAGATTTTTCAATTACCGTTGGACTTAAATAACACTGACAGTTTATTCGTTAAGTTTTAAACTGGTAATCAAAAATTAGGAGAAGTATATTCGATGGTATGTGATGCAGATTTAATGACTAAAAAAAAAAATAAAAATTGTTCATAGACTCTACAATATTTGTGTGACAATTATAAACCTTTCCGAAATATACAAATATTTTTTGGTAGCGATTTCCGTCAATTTATACTGTAATTAAAAATAGTAACATAAGAATAATAATTTTCCAAAACAATAAAATCTTTATATTTATGACCACCATTCAATATTTGTCAATGACAAATTTATATTTGATCGCTAGATGAAAGTTTTTCCAAATTATTGTTTAATAGTTTAGATAGACATATACAAACTTTTAATATTCCTGAAAATTGGATAACAACTGAAGTATGTTCAAAAATATTCGAAAGTCTTTTAAAATTTGACAACAAATAGCGCAATATTAACAACCCATAAAAAATCTACATTCCTTTGAGATGATATGATTTTAAATAATATGTAAAGAAATATTCTAACATATTATAGTACAGACAAGGATACTTACAAAGTTTCTTATAATTCTGATGATATTTATATAAATATTTTAATAGAAGTATTAAATATTATTCGAGAAGTCTTCCAATACATGAATTAAATTTATAACAGGAGCATTAGTGATGTTCTTAAAAAAAAATTTAAGTACAAATACTGGACTGTCTTATGGCACAAGATTCAAAACAACTAAATTGTATAAATTTAATCTTGGAGCTAAAATCATTATCTGTTATTTTCGAAAATTACATTATGTTCTGATGAAAATTCTATTTAACTATTTCTTTTATATAAAATAATTCTCTATGGTTTTAGCATTTTCAATTACAATAAATGTATCCTAAGGCCTTTACATTAATAAACTGCTATTTTCTTATGGTCAAGTATATGTAGCATTGTCTAGATGCACACATACTAATAATATTGCAATCAAACAATAAAATCAGCATCGAAAATATAGTTTGGGCACATGTCTTCAAAGGTAACAATTGATTTATACCAATTATTAGTTTTTATCAAATAAAAAATCAAATAATTCAAATTTAAAAATTTTCTAAAAACAGTAAATTTTTTATAAAATTGTTGTATGTTATGAAAAGTATGATCAAAAAGTGGATGTGGCTTGTTTGCCTTAGTATCACAAATATGTCAAGAAAGTAATGTTGGATATGAATAATTATACAACTGAAATTACTTTTTGAAGCATAAGTGTTGATTTTACTAAGGTGAATAGGGAACCCCTTATAAAAAAGCGCTCCTCATTAGGTGATATTACTCTTCTTTAAAAAATATGTTTATTTACAGTAAAATTGTCCACATTTAAACTATAATATGGTGATCAAAATACCAATAAAAATGCTAAAAAAAAAAAGAAAAAGCATCAAAATTTGTCGTACATAATATAAATACTGTAATCATATCACAAAGAGACGTAATCGGATTATTTACCACTTTATGTGAAATTTCTAAAAAAAATTCAAGTCCGTTAGAGAGGTGAGGGGGTTAATGGGTGCTGAGGGGAGACTCTTGAAAGTAAAAAATATTTTTTTCATCAAAACACGGAGAAAACAAGTAAATTTAAGAGAAGATAGTGAGAGGGGGAGGGAGTGGTTCGTGAAAACAAATGACGATCGTGCAAATCACGTAAAAACCTAACGAAATAAATATCATACGATCAGTTGGAAAATCAAAACAAACTAATTATTTTTTTAACTTTCTTATAGAGAAAGCTTTAAATTGGTCAAAATTGAAATTTTTTTAAAAATATGTCAGACATATTTTTTATGGCATTTAGAATAAAAATACATTATTTACAAAAATGTCTGTGTGTATGTATGTACGTATGGGTGCGTGTGTTTATGTGTAGGTGTGGTTGTGCATGTAGTCAGTCATATCTTAGGAACCCTTCTACCGATTTCAATGATGTTAGTTTTACAATGTTTGATTTCAGGGGTTAAAATGTTTATTGTCATATCCTCGTGAAATCCCGTGTCATGTACTTTATTTTGTGAAGTAGGTATGCGGCAAGCGAGTCTTGCACATCACAATATAATTATGACGATGCTAAAATGCTTGTATATGCTTGTATATTGTATGCTTTCGACTTATGTACTTTTATTCTACAAAATGTCATGTCGACTTGTTTTACTGGAATTTTATACTTAGTTTGCGACATCAAAAACATTAACATTAATTGGTGTACCACTTGTCTCTTTTGTAACGCTGAATTATGCTTGGACAAGAAAGGTTGTAGGATCAGTATTTTATATCAATTACTGTGATACATTTGCGAGACTGCTGCTACGAATTTCAACGTCTATAATTTGGAATCTTAAATATATCAAGATCGATTGGAACTGTACTCGCAAGAATATGAGCGATCAGCAATCTGAGGTATCCATCGTGGTTTCATGATCGCTTAAGTACTCTTCATTTCATCAGCAGAACAGTGATTGTGTTGAACATTCGGACCTCCAAGTTACTGTGTCCTCCTTAGGCGCTAAAGTATAAAAACCAACTCCATCGACCCAAATAGTGCCATTTCCGTTTAGTCAAGTGAACTCTCAATAAACGATAGAGGTCCGAGAGTTAGTTCGGTTGTTACCTCCCAAGTAAGCCTTAAATCTCTAAAAGATTGAAATAGTATGGGTACTAGAATCCGCAAGAATTCTAGACCGTATAAAAAAAGCGTAAACCACAATTCCAAACACTGCAAGTACTTATTTCCACAAAAGATTCAAATCGTGTAAGTCCTTGAATCCGCGAGAATTTCAAGTCATGTAAAGAACATGTGTAAATAATAAAAGTAAATTTACTATTCACTTAGAAAGTGAAACAGGAATACACAGGAAAAGAAGGACTATAAAAGTTGGGCTTTTAACGTAAAAAAAGCTCAACAATCATCAAGGAAAGACCGACGAAATTGTCAACATTGCTATGAGAATCTTTGTGTACAGTAAGGAACAACGCTACAATTAGCTATGGAAGATCTTGCGACTGCGTTGGCGCAGGCAGTGATTGAGCGATACGGGTTGTAAAAGTAAGCCCAGCGTTATTTAATCAATAAAAGAATGAGAGCGAAAAGAAAGTGAAGATTGTAAATTGCGAACATGAAATTTAAAAATCAAAACTCTCTAATAACTAACTTTTATTTGATAAAAGAACATAAAACAATAATAATTCAGTTGATAAAAATATTAATATTATCGATATCCAAAAGTTGTTCTGATTATTTATTTTATTTGATCCAAATGTCAAGGTTTAAATTAATACAATAGTACGATTCAAACGCAATAAATTAGTTTTAAAACAGCAAAGTACTATTGAAATTCTAAATATATATTTGTATATGTATGGAACATAACAACAGATGTATAAGACATCAATTATTAACTCGACAGAATACTTTACAAGGATGCACGATAACCCATTGAACTACAAGGACGCGTGATAAAAAGAAAACTGATCGTTGCAATTCGACTGCGTCTCACATGGCACATGCCAAAGGCAGTAAATCAGTGTTTCTTCAATGGTCGCGTATTATTTGAACAACTACATCACAACGTAATATAACACCGAACTACTGAGCTGACAATCTACAATAGAATTTATTGTTCGTCGTTCGAATCTACGACATCCGCCTTTCACTTCAAAGTACAGACATAACATCGTCATATCGATGAAGTGAAAAAATTCAAGTTTTATAACTCATTAAGTTTGTTAAAACGAATTTTATTGTTCAAAATACAGTTCATTTTTTTTTGTATTAAAATATTTTAATTCCATTTCCAAAACAGTTTTATCTAATACAGAATCATAATAGCTTTGTTTTCCATTGTAAATCATTTTTTCATGCCATTTCAATCATTTTTTATGACATAAATACTAAGATTATTGTAAAAAAGAAGTCATATTTCAGGAATCAATACAGAGATTTTTACTAGACAAGGATAAAAACATTTATTTTCTCATAATTGTAGCAGTTACATAATGATATTATGGTTTTGTACCGTATTTATATTCCCAAAATCAAAATTTTAATTCTATAAAATTATTCTTTTAAATAATTTCAATTAAAAAATTTTGATATAATGTAATAAATAATTATATATTATAAAGCATAAGAATAACTTAATTACCATTCACTATTATTCTATTCACTGTTTTTTTATGTTTTTAATATTGAAATTGGACTATTTTTTTTTTTTAATTGTAATTTGAAACATGCACAATAATCCAAAAATATTGCGATGCAGTTATGTTACATTTTGTATATCAATTTTACTCGTAATTTTGAATAATTAGTTCGACTATTTACAAAATGAAGTAATTTGAATGATAATTTTTGTACTACTTGGGTAAAAATATGATAATCTTATTTTGAAAATTATTCAACTTGGAAAATGTACAGATAGCTGCTTTCTTCATTGAAAATCATTCTGGTACGTTACATAATTTTGTTTTATCAAATAAAAGCCAAAAAATTGTTTTTGAGAAAGCTTTTTGCTAATTTATTGACAGCACTTTTATTTAAAGCGCAACTTTTGTTAATTCAATTTCTTAAAGTTTTGAAGGATGACCAACATACATAAACATCAGCTAAATGTGCGCTAATTCTAATTCGACTACTATTGTTTAGAAAAAAATTAAGGCTATCATTATTGCCTTTTTTCTTTATTTGCTTTCTCAACGCAGTCAACTATATAGCCGGATATCATTTGAAACAGTAACATCATTTATTAAGGCAAAGCGGAACAAGGTTTGAACCTTTGCAGTAGTGACTGAACGTAACAAATTTGAATGTACTATTGTCTTTTTACGTATGACAATTGTTATGATGCTTCTAAAAAAAATTAATGTAAAGGAAAAGATTATATTGTTATATTTAGACCCTGTTTATTAATAACTCTGGAACTAAAAAATTGTGTACTATATTCAGTTTAATTGCTGTACAATAATATATTTAAAAAATGTTATTGCATTGGGCACATTACATTTGTTGAATATATAAAAATATTTAAAAATACATAAATAAAAATGAGCTGTAATGCTCCTAGAATTTTATTAGTGTTAAAAAAAAAGAATTAGTCGTATCGATTACCACCAATACGAATGCGATTCCGACATAAACATTAAATTTAATAATGTTAATTGATAGTTTTACAAAATAGGAACTTAAAATGTTAGTGTTAGAGAGGTGAATTTAAGTATATTAATTCCCTTTTACCAACCTTAATGGGACATATTTTTTCAAACCGTAAATTTGTACTCTGTATTAGCATAATAGACCATTATATTGAACGGATTCTTTGTGAACTTGAATTTCCTAAAAATCAATCTACAAATGTAAAAGTTGTTTTGTAAATTACTTATATCAATTACGATAATAGAGAATGAAAAATTAGTTTAGTAAAATAATAAATGTAAAGAGTAAATACTAGTGGGAGACAAACGCATATTAATTATTGTTCGCTAAGGACGATCAAAATTTTACATACTACTAATTATGTGAAGCTCTAAGGATGATCTAAATGATTGTACACTGGCGTGCAGCGGGTCTTAGCTGTGAACTTTTACTAAACAAATAATATTTTAGTGCATAACTTTTTAGTTGAATATTCTACAGTTTTATTCTAAACTGCAAAGCTATTTTTAGTCACTTAAATGGAAAAAAGTTGTTCGAAATATTGCTAATAAAAAAAAGGTAACAGTACTAACCTTAACGTGATGTCGAAGGACGTAGTTAATTTTATTTTTTTCCGCCAAAGATTGAAGATGGTTATGCAATTGGAAAAAACCACTTGTTCCCATTTGACCATAAAGAATGACTGTTTTATTTATATCTTTTTTACCAAGATAAAAATGGTCTAGGCTGTATGTAGCGGACGAGAATGATGCGTTCTAAAAAATATAAGTATAAGTATATTTATAATGTGTGAAGTTAAGTAAATAATACAAATATCACTACCTAATTAAGTTAAAATTGTGTCAAATCATGGTATATTGAAACCGGAATAATTTAAGGATAACTTTACAAAGTATTATTAAGCGACGTTAATAAGAGTAAATAGGTTGATGTTATGTATGCACACTTATATGCATGCAAATCTGTATGACTGTTTATCTGAACAGAAACAAATTTATCGGAGAAATTACTGTAAAGGCAGAAACTTAAGCCACATGCTACATACTATACTAGTAAAATATAATGGACCGATAACCTCTGGACACAAGCGTTTTTTATAAGAATTAGATGATTCAAATTCAGAAGAAACGAAAATTTATGTTGCAAGTAGACCATAAACTGTACTTATAGTTCTGTCAAAGAACACGTTTTCAAATGACTAAAAGATATTTTCATCGTAATAACCTTATGCGTTACAATTATCATAAAAGCATACATAACCCGATGATTACCTAAGAGTTTCATGACAGAATTGTAGAGGCAAGCTCAGTGTAACTTTTTAATTGTATGATCTAGCATGGAGCCCGTAGATGTATTGAACAATAGTCTTTTGCAACTTGTTGTCATAAAATTTGCCTCTCCACGGAATGAAAACGAAGTACGAAATGTTCACGTATTCATATGATAACAATCGCACGACCATTACAAAATGTCGAATGAGAAAAGGTAGTTTTATCGCAACATATCAGATGTGTATGTTACAAGTCTTTTACCCGCTTGGCTTGTCACAATACATAAGAAGATGTCTTATCTTTGGTGAGAAACACGTCAATAGCCTGAGCGCCGCCGCAGACAGTGTGTACGAGCGTCAAATACTACTTTTCATCTCATCTTCGCGGTATTTTAAGTATCACAATTACTTAGAATTAAGTTTTTCTTGAATTCATACAAACAGTATTTGCAATAGTATGTAAAACACGATTAATAAAACAGATGGTAACAACAATTACCTTTGTACATTAGCATATAAACATATAAGAAGTACTTTTTACGTTAGCATAGTATTCAAATTTATAACATATAATATATATTCCACGTTCGCTCTGCGGTCCCGGATTCAGCTATATTTTCGAAAAATTTGATATATTTCGATAGTCTTAAGATTCTTAAGAGATCCTTATTACACGACTCTTTATTATATTTTAATCTCTTGTTTCTGACTGATATTATTTTATTACCTATCTGTTCTCTTGCCTCTTGACATATGAATATGCGTTCTATGGTCACTTTTTTTCATCGTAGAGCCTACAGCCGAACACTTTGGACCATTGTTTTATCGTCCTTCCTACGTTCCGGCATCTCTGTCTTCACCATTGATCTTTTAAGTCCCTGATAAGTTTTCCTTTTCCAAATATTTTTCTTTCCCCAGTTTTTCTTTTATTTTATTTTAATAATTACAGAAGTTATTTTTTAATTCCCTTCCAGTTTTTTTTTTTTTTTTTTTTTTTTTTTTTTTTTTTTTTTTTTTTTTTTTTTTTTTTTTTTTTTTTTTTTTTTTTTGTTATGCATCTTGATTCTCCTATCAAGCAGACGTATAGGTATATCAAGCTAGCTGGCCAAAGTTTTATGCCACATACGGCTTAAGGTAAATAATTTGTCGCTAGCTTATTGCTAATTTGTTACATCAAAAATGATTTCGTCGCTCATTTTGTTGTTTTATTATTAATGAAAATGCTAGAATAATATTAAGCTAGCTGGCCAACTCACGTATCTCTGACTGGGAAGGAAATAGCTCTACGAAATTGGGGCTATAGTTTGTCGCTAATTTGTCGCTGGAATATCTGCTTAATACCGATTTTGTCGCTGGTTCCCCAAAAAGCCAGTGGACGTTTTTTACCGATCGACGTATCATGCTAGCTGGCCACGTGCATTACTCTGACTGGGAAGGAGACGATTTTTACCGATCGACCTACTAAACTAGTTTGCCGGCACACGTATCTCTGGCTCTGAAGCAGATAAATGAACTGCCTTGGTGCCATAATTTGTCGCTAAAAGAGCAGCCTGATGCCGATTTTCTTGCCGATTCCTGAAAGAGAAAGGGCACGATTTACCTGGCATTTAATTAAATCCGTTCTTTGTGTACATAAGTACAGAGCTATACGACTACAATGACTAAGGCGATAAAAAAAGCAGTTTTCGTCACAAATGTGCGTCTCTCTAGGGCGGTCTCTAGGCCGGAGGGCGCTTGCGAAGCGATGCTTGAGGGACCGTTGGGGCCCCCTAGTCGGATGCACATAAGCGGCCAACGCTATTTTTCCAACTGAGGACACTCTAGCGTCTCAAAAATCATCGAAGTAGAATAAAAATATTTTGTTTTCCTTCTATGAATGCATAGCTCTGCAAACAAATATTTATCTATTAAAAAGCATCGAATATTTATAAGATAATGAATCGGACGGTCTAGTCTGTGTCTGTATATATAGCACTAAACTTTAAATTATTATCACCCCTGTATAACACATATTTTGAATACTTTATAATAAATGTTCATAAAAGATATAAAAAGTGTTACTTATCCTGACAATAAAAAGCTTGTGCTTAATATCATATAATCTTTTTCATAAAACTATGTTGTTAAATTTTTCAGATTCCGAAGCTTGAAATACAATTCAATAAATTACTTCAACCTTTTTAAACTTTCATCTGATTTTCAATCTTTTGGGCTCATTTTCTTCCTTAAACAAATTCATTGGGAGCTATCAAGGAAAATTGGAAATCTTAAGGAAGCACAACACATGTATCAAAGTACCTTGAAAACAGATGAAAGAAGAATATACGATTAATAAGTATGCATTCTACTGCTGTACAAAATTTTGGCATAGGTTGCTGCGGAAAATTTATAGTACAACACGTTACAAGTGAGCGTCTTATACATAGCTTCTTATGGAGACCGGCACTGTTTTTACCGGCAATCACATAATAACTTTCTCAAATCCTCATAAACATTAACAAAAAACTAGAGACATATAGTTGATATAACGTTCTTTCAATCAAACATAAGAAAGATGTAGGTTGCCGCAGATTTTCTTTAGATATTTTCTTCTGGAGTATAGACACAATAGGAAAAGTAAAGGTTATAAGGCTAGAGCGTCGTTTGGCAAAACGCGCGCTATGTATATGGCTATGGTTATGACTCTACCTATATATGGTGTGTTGAGCCTCCTTAAATAGGTTTACCAGACAATTCAGTTCTTTGAATAGAAATACGAAAAATAAGTGAACGATTGAATTTTTCGGAAAACCTATCGAGGTTTTGCAATTTTTTCCGTGATGACTCCTTATTGATTCATTCAAGACAGAGAATAAGCCAAAAAAATTAAAGATCAGATGTTATTTGAAAAATATTAAAGTTATTTATCAAATTATTTTTTCAAGCTTCGGTAGCTGAAAAATTTGACAACAAAATTATAAAAAAAGTTGCATGGTACTAAGCACTAGCAATATTATTGTAAGGTTAAGTAACACTTCTCATAACTTTTAATAAACATTTGTAGTAAAATATTGCGAATATCTGATGTATAGGGGTGATGAGCCACCTTAAAACGCAATAATAAATGGGACTGTTAGGAAAAGGAGGTACTTTAGGAGTAAAAAAAATTTTTTTTGTAAAATTTCCAATATCGCATGTGCATATTATTTTAGTTATCAGAAACGTTCTCGTAAAAATTGACATTCTCATCGATTTTTGATCTGATTTCAAAGTTTCAAAGTTTGTTTTATTCCTCAAACGATTTTACATAGGGTTACCATGGAAATTTGAGAAAATATCTATTTTCCACGAAGTTAGATGGTATTGTTCATACGAAAACATGTAAAAGCTTCTCTTATCCAAAAACCTCGCTATAAACAATACCATCTAAATTCTTGGACAATAAATGTGTCCGAAATTTCCTATTGGTAGCCCTATGTAATATCATTTTAGGAACAAATCCTTTTTGTCAATGCGGTAACACGCACAAAATCCAGACTCCGCGTATTCATTCTCACGTATGGTCACTCACTTACAATATTCGTCATCAGTTCACAGAAAGCTGATACATTAACTAAGAATGGCCTTAACGATGATGACGAAGGTGTGCGGTCGATGGTATGAATGCGAGAGTATGATTAAGTGTATGCAAATACACAAATATACTGCTGTTCAGGACATAATCCATGATCTTTGTGCCTACAAATTGCATTAAAATTATAATAAAAACAATATCTACAAGCAAAAGCTTGAATAGTATACATTCATTGTTTCTATACCATGAGTAAAGTTTAGAAATTATATTACATTAAATTATATTTCGTGTGTTCAGAACTATATTTATGGAAGATTTCTTTCCAGAAGTATTTATTGAATTATGCGTAAGTATAAGAAATTGCGGTAGATCTGTAACCCCCCCCCCCCCCCCCCGAGATTTGGTGAGATTCGGCATGAACCTTCCCTCCTCCCCTAAACACCTACACAATTCGTAAATGTCCCCTTAGCTCTTTTACTCAAGCCTCAAATTGCATTGATTGCTCTTTGCCTTATACCTGCTGTTTTTTTCCCATGCCTGAAGTAGGCCATTTTTGTTGATAACCACACAGCCGGGTACTCATACTTGTTTACAACTTCCAATACCTTCTTCTGAAATTCAAGCTGATATTTTCTTAATCTCCCTTAATCCCTAAAAATAAATTTTTTTTTTTTATGTTTACTTTCAGCCTTTTTTTGTACCGTATTCATCTCCGTCTTTTACTATTTGTTTTGTGTCTTCAGTATGCTTCGCAAAAACAAGACGACATCAGCAAATCTGAGACAGCCGATTTTAAGTTTTCCTACGGTAAGATCTCCTGTATTGAATTAAATCCACTTATTGTCAATATCCTCTATAAATAAACTAAAAAGTACCGGGCTTAATAGGCAACCTTGCACACTTTTTTTTTAATTTTAAATATATTTGTTAGCCCCTGGCCCATGATTACATACTTTTTTGGGAATTTACAATTTCTCTCCAATATTTTCAAAATTATTCCACCTGGCCTCATTCTCTCGAATTTACCCATCGAATTTATTTATTAATTGTATTAAATGCTGTTTTGAAGTGTACATGATTTTCATTAAACTATTTAGTACAAAAATATAGTCCTTAGTTCCTCTTTTTGTTCTAAAGTCGACCTGACAATTCTTCAATATTTTACACATCTCTACCTATTTTTTTGACTTTTTAAGCCATTTTATTTACTAATATATTGTATCTTACATTTAATTACAGAACTCCCCTGTAGTTTTTAACGTCCTTATCTTCCCCCGCCTTGTGAATTGGATAGATTCTTGTTATATCCCACCCTTCAACAATTTTTGTTTCTGTCCATAACCCCTTACATATGTTTGTTAATTCAAATATCCAAATGATAGGCAGATTTTTAAAACATTTCAATTCCGTCGTCTCCTGTGGCTATTCTAATTTTTATTTTCTCTGGGACTTTTTCTAACTCAAGGGGGCTCGGACAACTACCGTCAAAGTCAAAGACGAATAATAAATCAACTTTTGATTTCAAACCAAAAAACATGTTTAAAAGTCATTTTGCTATTTTTAATGAAATATAAACCAGCAAATATTATATTTATATGTGAAACGTTAATTTTTTATGGAAAAAAAGTTACTGTTTCGATCAGTCTCGTTTTACCTATGTGCATGAGATTAAATTCAACACTGCAACGCACAGACAGCAGTGTCGGTATAATAGCTGCTGAACCCAAGTATATAGGTATATCGTATTGTCCTCTGTCGGAAGCAACTAATAATTTTTTATTTATCTTACCAATATCTCGCAATATTGACCGATCACTCCTCTTTTTCATCACGGCATGCAAAAGAGGAAGACTTCGACTTTCAAACGTATATATTTACACTGCGAAAATAGTTACGTTTAGCTATCTGTAGAGTAAAACAATTCGTTTTCCTGCTATGACTTATGTAAATCCACGCATGAGTTGAAACTTTGAGCTCGAATTTCTCAAGATTTTGACCAATTTGAGATATAAATAACGTCAGCATTCAATTTAGCAAACCTTAATTTATACGATATGATGTATATCTTTTTTGAAATTTTCATGACGGAGCCTCCTTAATGATCGATATATCCATGTCAAAGTTTTTTCAGAGATGGCTGTTGTCTCCTGCACTCTTTTTTTTTGTTTTCCGGATAACATGCCTTATTGTTGCCTCCTAACAAATTTTTAAAATTATCTTCCCGTTACTTTGTATTTATTCCGATGCCATTATTTTTCTTTTTTAGTTTAAATTTTCTAATCACTATCTAAAACTCATTGAAATTTTTGCTTCTAGCTACTTTTCTTAGTTTTGCGTCGACTATTTTAATTTTTACTTGATTGCTAATTTCTTTTAACCTGTTTTTTCGATCATTAATTCATTTTTTGTACTCTATTTTCTATTTTTTAACCATTCTTCGAGTTAACCTGTAATTTTTTTTCCCTTAATCATTCTACATAATATTTATTAATTTTGCGATATTTTCCCTTTTTAACTTCATCATTTTTAGTTTCTCTGCTACCTGCGTATTTAAATTAGGTAACATTTTAACTAGCCACTTTCTAAGTTTCAACAGCATTAGAACTTTTCGTCCCTACCTCCAATACTAAATAAAGGACCGAACTCTCCCTTTTACCTATATACGTCTTTATCCTATCTCAATCGCCCCATTCTTTATTACTAATCTTAAGTTTCCGCACAATTTTATCAGTTATTTTCCTTCAAGGTTTAGAACTTGATCCTCCAACTTTTTTTGGCTATAAACATTACCATCTGTTCTCATTTGCTCCTCTCCTATTCTAGCATTCCAATCGCCAGCAAGTATAATTCTGTCTCTGACTTTTAGTCCTAGTTTAATTCGACTTTGTAATTTTACTAGCATCTTATTAGAAACTTTATTGTTATTATACACCGTCGTAATCCTTACATTATTGGGGCTTCTCTTTTTGCTAATGATGCACTTCGTCTTCTTTATCTGCTCCCCTGCAAGTTTGGTGTTCCAGCCTGCCTCTGCATCCATGCCAATTATACCATACTCTTGCTTTGACTTTCATGTATCCCAGCTTCACCGACAGTCCATTGCTCGTTTCCTACTCCTGGGCACTTTTTAACTAGTCCATTACGGCTTTTTCTCTTTCTGTATAATATTTTTCGACACTATGCCCATGCTCTTAAGTCTATCTTCTCTGTTAAAAAACGGAATTATTTTTTTAATAGATTATTATTTTACTCTTAGTACTTGTATCTCGTGTACGAAAATCGGCACTTCCGTATTTTTCTAAGCTATCTCTTGAATTTATTCTTTAAATTTTTTTTCGTTTTTCTCATATACAATTGAATTTTGTTTCTGTCCTTCCTAACCTTTCTCTAACATTTTCATTCCCACTCAGACAACTTATCCAGTATGTTTTTCATGTTCTCTTTCTACATTTCTTTCTGCACGTTTAGTTGCCGTGGACTCACTCGGTCTCCTATAGGTGCATTAACATCGCTCACCTGATCTGCTCCCTGCACCTCTCTATTGTAACTGTCATGAAACTGCACCTCTGCGTTTGCGCTTCTGATTGCTCTCACTCTGCTCTCTTGCTATTTTCTTTTCATTATGCAAAACTTGATTTATTTCACAAATGCGTATACTTTGTAACTTATAGTCCCTTTTGCTTTTTTTTTGCAGTTCTTCTTTTATAAACATGCTCTCCTCCTATAGCTGCTCAATAATTCAACGCTTATCCTGGACTTATTTGTTTGGATTTTTTATGCTTACTGTTAACTCCTATTTTACACTGACAGCTGTTTTTCCTTCTCGTACATTTTTTCCAGTCTGTTGGTTTACGATTTTCCTGACTTTATGTATAGTACCTCCTAGTCTTTTGCTCTCTTCTTGATCCATCAGCGTCAAGCAGCCTGACAACACGTTGTCAATGCTGTCGCGTCCTGACTCTGCTAGTGCGTTTGGTTTCCCCTCCCTTTTTGTCGGCATTCGTTGCATTTTGCTTTTGCTAGCAAATACATCGGCGTAGTTAGTCTCTTTTAGCACCTGTTGATGTAATGATTAGTTATAGTTAGAGGATTACACCATTAAAACATATCAAAAGCTAATTATTAAAACGGATTCACAAAAAACTGATTCACTCTGAAAATTTATTGATCGATGGATGCGTAGATGGAAAGCTCTTTTTGATTTTCTATCATGAACATATAAATAATACATTTAAAATCTAAAATAGGATAAAATTGTATATCATGATGAATAATTATAATTATTAAGCGTACAAACTTATGATTAAGAATGTAACATATTTAAGACTGTAAAAATAATTGTAAGAATCATCAAAACTTTTCTGGACAAGAAAGAATGATCACTGTAGGTTAGAAGTATTTGTTTACATCGACAGTTAGTACAGTTGGAGTTAACAGCCGTCAGCGGGCGCGGTAAGTCGCATCATCTTGTTCATCATCAAAATGCTTAAAAAATACAAAAAACCCTTTTGTTGTTATTGGTTGTATTCAAGAAAAATTATCTCACTATTTGATCTTGACAATCCAAAAAATTAAAAAATTTAAGATCATCAAGATATAACGTGTCTTATCAATCTTCAGTATTTTTTAAGGTTCTAGAGAAAAAACTCGCACACACTAGTGTCACCATCAGAGAGCTGAGGAAAATGCGTTAGAATATACATCTAGATCACTATTTTATTGATATTTTATAACCGAAAAGGTGAGGAGAAACAGAAGTATTTGACGGTCGCATGAAGCGCTCGCGGTGATTCTAGGGCAGTTAATATATTTCTCACCGTACGTATATTACAACATTACTGAAGAAAATATGATGTACTGTGTCTGTAAACACATTATGTGCTAAATCTCTACCAAACACACGGCTTTCTGCAGATTAATTTTCCAGATGCTGAATGACTGTTGCAAATGATCTGCCATAAACGAAATTATTTTTATTTATCCACTAAAAACAGTTTGATTTTGACAACTGGAATCTTCTTATCATATGCTGTAAAATTTGAATTTACGACTCATATTAATGCGAAAGCCAATATTTGTTTTCATTTGGTAAAAATGTGCAAAATTATTCAAATAATTACTTAAAAGTTAGCATATTCAGGTTTTTCATAATCATCGAGTCAACATAAATATAATATAGCCAGGTTCACGGTTACTAAATCATGACCTAGACTATCCATGTTAGGATAACAATAGCAATACACATTGCTATTGTTGCGTACGATATGCGGGGCACATCGCACTGACTCACCCGGTTGACAACGCAGCTATTCAAGCGGAGAACTCGAGCAGGAGAGAGCGAGGGTATATAGGGCCTAGCGAGCTACGGTTGGGGGGTCAATATCGGGCTGATTCGGGGAGTAGACGTCGGGTCTAACGATAGGGGCACACGCGCGACTCTGCCTTCACGAGAATTGGTTAATAAAATATAATACTAATATAGAGTTGAGATTGATTTCGCCAAGCACCTCATTGCCACCTAATCCCACGTTACAGAATTTGGTGCTAGGTGTGGGGTAGCAATAGTCGGATTTTTTTTGTGTCTCGTATTAGGCGCCGTTGCTGTTCGGACTTATACAAATACCGACGAGAAGCACACATAGTGCAGTGCCACGAAAATCAAGCTTGAGTACCGGAGCGGACCCGAACGAGATAAAGAATAAGCGAGTAGCTTTTCACACAAGCAATTCTCAACAACGATCTGGAAGTCTACTAGGCAGAAAGTCAGAGCAACTTCAGGGAGAACCGGCAAGATAGTCGCGCTTCATCAGAACCGGAGCGGTGGCGGTGCTTCTGCCCATCAACAGCGAAAAGGAGTGTAATAATCAGAGATGGATGACACTCAACATTATTATTATGGCTTCGTTGATACTGTTTGCAAGGTAACTGATCGTTCCACAGAATTTTTTTTTGGTTGTTTTGTCTGTTTTTGGTTGTGTTTCCCCTAGAGAGATTATTTAGCAAACCCAGTGTACACACAGGAGATGACCGAAAGTAAGAACTCGCACCCGTATTAGCTCGAAGATAGATCATTATTTTATCATCATTATTTACCCTATTTCACCGCCGAAAGAAATTACAGCGTAAAATTTGAATAGGCCAAGTGAAAGATGAAGGCCGCTCTTTTACCTTTTTTTTTATTTCTCATCGTTTGTCTCGTCCGATTATTATTCAGCCGTTACATAGGTAATCGAATCCGGCCCCGCAACTTAGAGAACATATAAGCTTAACCGGGGGATACGTCTCACGGCACACCGATACACAAAAAAAAAGGAAAAATGATTCATTTCAGCGACGTCGTCTACGAGCCGGCAAGCGATAACAAGGGTCCGAGTAATACGATAGCCGATACGTGCAGGCCGAGCCCAGCGGTGGACAACACAAAAAACACATGGCGGAGCAGATATTAGAATTGGAGCTCGAACCAGATGAGTGTGAGAAACTTGACGCCCTGGACGAAAAACTAAGGCGATGGTTATCGGCTTATTTTCGAAAATGAAAGCCAAGCTAAGAAATGCAGAGAAAGTAAACACGTCTCGTGAGGCGGCTATAGAAACCATCCAAGGGTTGTCACCGATAAGAAGAGAGCCTAGAAATGAATTTTTCGACAAACAAGGGAACATAGAGCCTACAAATAATAAAGCTAGCACTCTCGGCAAACGAATTATCGTGAGAAACACCGAAGGAACTGCAGAAATATGCGGGGCTCGAACAGAGGAAACAAACACACTACCGGCGCAATGGGGCATGCTGGGGAATAAGAATGGCTGATTTTCACTACACCATGCAACAAAGATACAGAGTTGAGAAACCTTGGAGCGGAAAACACATAATCAACAGCTATGAAATAGAGTAAAGGAAATAAGCAATGAACTTGAGAGAGTAAAGGAGGCCACGTCTATGGCAGCGATACTACCACCAAGTCAAACTCGTATAAATTGGGCCAATTTTCATATGAACAGAGATAGACGATGGGGTGACATACCCCTCAACGAAGCCACATATATGGAAAACATGCACCCAACACACAACAACGACTACCGGCGCAGACCGCAGAACACGCAGAAAAATATTTTGTCAACGCTCAGCCATATGACAAACAATATCCTGTTCTTTGAAGGGGACCTAATGAATCTACAGCTGTTCAAGAGAATGGTGCAAATGGTCGCGCAAGTAGTAGGGCCGGAAAACGAATTATTTTTTTTGGGCAGCATCGCGAATAGGCTGAGAGGTAAAGCAGCAGAACATTTCGCGCCAAGACTCAAACAGTTTAGAACAGTTGTGGAATTGATTAGAGAGCTCTCGAACAGATACGGCAGTATTATTAACGTCGACTCTTTCATGACAAAGCTAAAAATAATAGTGCAGCAAGACAGCGAATCTGTAGAGGACTACGGCAGACCAGTACAACAATTGTACAACAGATTAACGATGTTATACGATTCAAATCCGTGCTTCCTTCCCATTCAAGAGCAGATGCTCAAACAAAGCTTAGAATCGGAGGCAGTAAAGCAATTTATATACGAATTACTTCCAACTTTTAGCTGGAGAATAGTGAGCCCTAATCCGAGAACATTAGGGGAAGCAATCATAGAAGCGCTAATAATCGAGAGCGACCTCAGCCTACGTAACGTAATGACAGTACGCACGGATGCACAATAAGCAGGCTGCAATAGAAATCAGGAAGAACCCCTAAGACACTTGGCTGGGAATGAACTCAACGTAAATAGCGCAGCCACCAGGTAACAAACTACGGCGGCTGCCGGCGGAAAATATTGTATGTATTGTAAGGAAAATGGAAATATAATCGAAGAATGCCTGAAATTAATTGCTGTTATAAACAAGAGAAAACCGGCAAAAAACAACGGGAGAGAAAACGGAAATTGCAACTACTGCCAAAAATCGGGACACTGCGCGAGAGACTGCCCTGATCGCAGACGAGATGGGGAAAATCTACTCAGGCAGCAAAACGGCAGGCCAAACGAGCGAGGAAATCATGGATGGAACTGCGGCAATAACTATAGAAATAATTACAGCCAAAACTACTCTAACAACAATTATGACAGTAATAATTATAATAGGAACAGTAATTATAACTATAACAGAAACCCGAACAACAATTATAATGGAAATAATTATTATAGAGACAATGATCATAGTAGAAACGGGGAACCAAGTGCTTTTAACAATAAAACGGATAACACAGCGAAGAATAATCATTTGAATGGAGGAGATAATCGATCAGACGGCGCAGTAGCGGAGCATTTAAACTCACAAGATGCTCGGCATGGTCCCCTAATGCCGAGCACAAATTAGGAGAAGAGAACGGAGAAGGTGTGGCCGAAGAGAGAG
>JAPYYV010001787.1:0-22847 GCA_030522625.1 Copidosoma aretas
GCTCGCGTGAACGATCGCAAGCGAACCAGTGGCCTAAGTTTGGGTGAGTTTTAGAAAAAAAATTACGAATTTTTTTTTTCTTTCAAACGAGCCGCCCCTACGCCATGGCGTTGTTGGCGTAGGCGGTAATCCGGCCCTGATCGTCGAGACTGATCGAGAGCGGATAAATTTGAAAAGGAGATTTTGAAAAATGAATGAAGATTAAAACTTTATGTTGTAAGAAAGTTACTAATTTAATATTTTTTAAAAACTCATCAAAATAAATACGTTTGATTATTTAGAACAAAAAAAAAACGACTCCCTTTCTCGTGTGTCTTAAAAAAAATTAATAATAATAACTTTTGATGAAACATTCAGGTGATATTTTATGCGAATTCCAATTTAATATTCTAAAAATGGTATGTATGCAGAGTGGTGCGATATATTGTCTAGAATAAAAAATCAGTCCGCGTTATATTATTTTTATCAGTCGTAACATGTCGGTGAGCAAAAAAGAAAAAATAGAGCAGCGATTAGCAATTGATACAATGTAATTTTTAATAAAAAGACCAGGTAGCTAAATGTAATCTAATCTCAGTACTTCACTGATTAGAAAGGTTTGAGTGCGGGTATTTATTGTTGGTATAGCGCTTCTTTACTTTTATTCCAGCAGTCAACTCAATTAGTCATAGCAGCAACGATGACACGATCAAGTATCATTGGTTTTGTGGCTCTCTGTCTATTTTTCTTCGGCAATGGTAAACTATTCATAATATTTCTTCATTTCTATGCTTATTCATACAAAACAGTACATACATGATGCACCTAGTGCGGAAAAGTAAATAATGCTTCAGATCGCATGTATATTGCCATACGAGTGACTCGAGGCGAAGCCAAGGGTGTCAAACATGCGATCCGGGCATCATTTACTTCCGCCCGTAGTACATAAACTATTTTTTAGCCCATCTTGACTTAAAATAGCTCTTTCACTTCTGTCCAGAGGGAGTAGGTAAAGTACTACTTTAAGTCGAGGTAGGTAAAAAAATATAAGTCTGTGAGGACTCCAAATTAGTAAACAATTATATTTCATGTGTCGTAATTATATTTTGTACATTTAAATCTGTTTCAATATGAATCAATTAAGATGATACTTGCTATATGTTTACTTAATGCAAATAATATGTAAATTTTTTTTTCTCCACTATTAATTTTTTAATAATTCACTAACATTCCGTTGTTCTACACATTACTCACTAAGATATTTTTCTCAATATTTAATAATTCGCTTATAAAATGTTTGTTGGTACAACTTAACTGAACTTTGAAAAATAGTGAAAATTAAAATTTGTTATCCAAACTCAAATCTTAGATACATCAGAGTAATAAGCGGCATATTGTAAAACAGATAGAATCTCTTCCAGGGGACATATGATATAGTGTAATTCAAGTGTATTTAATTAGTATGTAATATCCATATACATGAACGAGCAATAAGTATTTGGAAATTCCAAGAACCTTTGAGAAAAAATCAATAACAAATAAGAATAATACTCCAAAGGTAATCCTACCCAAGTATTCGTATGGCATACCTAGATGCTGTTACTTTGGTCGGCAAAAATTTACATTTTTATACGTGTAAAATTATGGGAAAATTCAGAATACGAGAAAAATTAAAGAATCCTAATCTGGAATTAAGCTAGAAATACTTCATTATCCAGAAGAAACGCTTATCTGAGATATCAAAATTTATTGAAATATAAAATTTATATAATATATAAATTTTGCGGTAGTTCAACTTTAAAAATGCTATACAGACGATAGAAAATTAAAACTTCAGCAATTGTTACAATCATTATGTTCATGTATAATTATATAAATATTTAACGAAATGAATCAAGGATATAAATAAAAGAGGAGTAAGGAAAAAAGGTCGCAGCAAATAGTATTATACCCGGAACTTCAATTCAAGTTAATAATCGAGCTTGTAGTACATAATATCACGTATACGGCTTATATTTTTGAAATTAGGTCATTACCGGAAAAAATATAGATAAATTGATGTGGGTTGAGAAACGATTAAAAATCTTAATTGGGTCAGGTGCGTGTTTTGAATCCTCGAATTTCTTGTTTGAATAAAAATACGTATACTTGTATATATATATGAGTAACTCCACACAAAAACGACGGCGATGGGGTCTATTCGTTGGACTTAAGACTAGGCTCAGTAAAATCACTTTGACACAAGTTTACATTAATTTAGTGTTGTCCCGTGGTTCGGAGGCCATGTACTATAATATCGGGCCTCATTGATGCGTACATAATTTATTTACAATAAATCAGAGGCCTTTTTTCTCAAGCCAATGAAAATAATAAATTAATACGTAGAAAATAGCAATGCAGAGCCATAATACATAGGACTTTTAAGAGAACCTCAAAGTAGTCATTAGATTCGGTCGATTTTCTCTGATTAAAAAAAAGGTCGTTCTATGACTTTATATTATATATACGATTTTTTTTTTACGATTTTTCTAAATTAGTTCATATAATAACAATGCAACTCAAATAATGGAATTATTCTCGGAGACGGGCAAACGAATCTTCATTTTAATTTTCAAAAGAATATAAGGGGCTATTTTTTTTTTATGGAATCCTACTTATGTACAGATAACAAATATCTAACAAAGCTACGTAGTTGATACGATAAACGTGCAGCAAGTACTAATACTCCACATGATTGTAGATTTAAAATGTATCCAGCGAATTTTTATGCACGTATTAGAATATTTTATCTTGCATCCTGAATTAATTTAACAAATGCAAGATTTTTCGAGATTTTTTACGTGCATTGTTGCCCATTAATACTTAATATTTTTTTAAATTTTATATAATACCCTCAGATTTGCGTGAAAAATCATAATTATTCACGATCCAATAGTAGGATGAAAAAATTATACAAGCAAACAAATACTAAGAAATTTGATGTAATGAGGGTGCGAAAAAGTTAAATTTGCAAACAATCAGTTCAGGGTAAAGCGGGAGTAGGCTCGGGGGAGCAAGAATGGGGCTACTCGACCGTGCGCCCGGGCGCTCACATGTTCTGGTGGTTGTACCTTACCACGAGCAAGGCAGTCGAGAGCCACTACGAGAAGCCCCTGGTCATTTGGCTTCAGGGTGGCCCAGGCGGCTCATCGACCGGATTTGGAAACTTTGAGGAACTCGGGCCTTACGACGTCAACATGAATCCGCGTAATTATACGTGGGTACGTCCCGTTCAGGCTTCTAAAATATTTAACATATCAATCAAACGATTAAAATTCAAATGTAATTCTAACTTGAAAGTTATTTCAATTGTCAACTAAATTTAACTGCTTTGTAAAATACGATTGATGTATTTCTTTGCTTATTCATATTTTTTTTAAAGTTGATTTTCAGGGTTTAAAAGAATTTATTATTCTATTTTAACCATCAAAGATGAAATTAACTTCTTAATTGATCTGTATTTCAATCAACGATTAATTTTAATTCCAAATCAAACTCCAAATGAACTGAGATTTTATTGAATCAGTTAGAGCCCTGTTCTTATTCTTTATGAATTATATTAATATCAATTTGTTTTTCTTTTTGTTGATTATAATCAAGCCACAAATGTTCAGAATATCTATTAATAATTATTGGATTGTCATAGATATCATCTTATTATTAAAGATTAAAAAATTATATTACTCGAGTTGTGATTAAAAAAATTATAACGCGGTAATTATACTTCCAAACACAGGTGAAAGATTACAACGTACTTTTCATCGACAACCCCGTGGGCACTGGTTTCAGCTACGTTGAAAATAATGCTTTTGCCACCACAAACGCACAGGTTGCCTCCGACTTGGTGGAAACAATGCGCCAATTTTTTAAAAAATTCCCGAAATTTCGCAACATTCCGACTTACATCACTTGCGAGTCTTACGGAGGAAAAATGTCTGTGCAATTTGCTCTTGAATGGTACAAGGTAAATACGCCTGGGTTTGAAAAGATTTCTACTCTTCATGAACAATAAAAAATACGAAATCTCTTCAATTCAGGCTCAGAAATCAGGTTCCATTGACAGTAATTTGAAGGGCGTCGGTCTCGGGGACAGTTGGATTTCACCGATTGACAGTGTCCTTACATGGGCCCCATTCCTTCTCCAAACAGTGAGTAAATAAATTGGTAATCAATAAGTCATTTACAACTTTTTTTGCCAGCTTTCGCCATACAGCGAAAATAAGTTTACAACGCTTATTGATATCAAAACCGTGACGAAAATTAATCATTTTTCACAAACGTTTCGTATCGCGGGAGTTGCTCGGGCAACAGTATCCCGAAATCGACAGCCCCTTTCCTTAAAATTTTTAATGCTGCCGAGAGGTCTCTGTTGAACAGACATTTTTGCACTCGGTGTTCCGAGTGTACTGATGTCGTCCCTTACTAACATACTGTATAGCCTTTGACAAATTGCACAAGATCTTGTTATTTTGTATTCGTGAGTTCGTTGAATGCGCATTCAGCCTTTGTTTGCAATGATGCAAAACGTTGTTTTTTTTTTTTCTTTAATTTATGTATTGTATACGTAAAAATGTTTTTATTACATAGTAGCTACAGTGTTCAAAAGTAATTGTATTCTATTAATATGAGAAATTTTTGAGAACAATCATTTGTCGTATAAGGAAGATGTTTCAACGTTGACGATAATTCAACTTCTGTGCAACATACATAAACTAATAAAAAATTCGACTAAGAATATAGCTAGGTGTTAGTAAGATTATAGGTAAATGATTATATCACTAAGTTATATTTTCGATGACATGTAAAACAATAAGTATAAAATAAATTATGTTAGTTAATTTTTAAATTAATATTAGAAATAAGTCATCAAAGTAAAAAACAGTAATGTCTTAAGTAATACAAGTGTAAATATTTAGAATGAATGTCTAAATAATATATGAATTGCAAGTGATAAGAATAGCGACATAAAAGGACTGGATTGTCTTGCAGGGAAAAATTTAAAAAGAACTTGTAAACCCTGCACATGGGAAATAAATAGAATACAATATTTATAATTGTACGATTACATTTTTATAACGTATATACGATGTAATTCAGGGTATGGTTGACACGGAAGGCTTCAAAAGAATTCAAAAGACAGCCAATGCCACAAAAGCTGCCGTGGATTCAGGAAGTTGGATGAAGGCAACATCACTGTGGGCTGCAACAGAATCCGTCATTTTACAGGAAACCGGTGGCATTGACTTTTACAATATTTTAACAAAACAAAGAAGTTATAAGACAAGAGTTAACGATTTTTTTAAAATCAGACTCCCAGGTAATTATTTCCTAGCATAAATGCATACAAATTTTTCGTGAAAATCATTGATTCCCATTAAAATTTACCATATATACCACAAATACATACAAAGAAATATATTTTTGTTTAGATCATTCTGAAACTTTTGATGATGCCTCGTTGGAAAAACTAATGAACGGTCTAGTGAAACATACTCTTAAGCTTAATGTAACCTGGGGCAATCAAAGAAATACCGTCTTTCAATACCTTTATAATGATTTCATGAAACCTGTCACTCACATAGGTACCGTTTTATTGTTAAAATATAATTAAAATTTGTGCTGTTGAACAATTTAATTCATAAATTTTTACGATACAGTGGATCGATTACTTGAAGAAACCGATCTCAAAGTATTTGTTTACACTGGTCAATTGGATTTGATTGTTGATACACCAGGTGAATTTTTACTTATTTGATTGGCCTCCTTTTTTGTATGAACTATAATGATTACATTATTTTGTAATAATAATAATAATACTTTCTTGTAAAGTTAATATTTTTAATTTAAAAAAACCACAAGAAATAGGATAGATCCAAATTATGATAATAACGAAATTTCAAAAAAACATTTTGCAGGAACATTATTGTGGGTTGAAAATCTCAAATGGAAAAATATTGATGATTGGAAAAAAAGCGATCGATTACCACTCACTGTTAATGATATAATCGAGGGATATATAAAGACATACAAGAACTTTAGTTTTATTTGGGTCGACCGATCTGGACACATGGTAATAAATTAATAAGTATATAATGTATGATTATATGCATACTTTTTAAATACTAAAAAAGCAATTATTTACTCATACTACATCCAATGAAAACTAAATAATGTTACAAAACGTAGAGTAACTTGGAACTTTCCGTTCATAAATTTATGTATCCTTCTTTCAGGTACCTTCTGATAATCCAGCAGCCACTTCTGTTGTTCTTAAACATTTAATTGGGCAGTAGAAAATTACTTTTGCAAATGAAGAATAATTGAATAATATAAAATTGCATGTTATTTTGCATTCTTCAAATAGTTTAAAAATTTTATACGAGTACTAATGTAATTTTCGAAAAAATTACAATAAAATGTTTAACAAACAGTCATACATGCATTTATACGTCTTTAAAATGAGTTTTATATCTTTTGCCGCAATCATACACTATATTTGTTTAATTTTCGTGTTGATTTTCAACAAGCTTTGAACTCAAATAACACGAAAAACATGTATATTTACTATATTTCTTTATCAATAAGTTTCTCAAAATAATACAATATTGCCATCGCGGTTTATTGCAACTATAACGTTATTTTATACACATGGATTTTGTTTCTTTTAGTTCTAAAATGCGCAAAAAAATACATATCGCATTATTAAGAATTCCACTAAAAAATGTGATCCAAGCTCCTCTTTACAAAACTACTAAAAAATATTATTTCGTCCAAGTGATAAAAAAATAGAGGAGCTGACTTAGAAAAATTTAATCGCTGGATTTGTCGAGCTTAAAAACAAATTTTATCGTTTTTTCACACTATTCAATGAGTACCTTAGACTGTAAAATACATAAAATTATGTTTGGAAACTTTGGAACCGTATTCTTTTTTCCTGGAAGCTCAAAATTTGCTATCGTCTTATACGTATACATATATTTGTGCAGAATTATACATCCATCGATTTCTGCATAAGATTTTTACGGGCCCTCACCTTATTACTTCTTTTTTAAGTAGCGTAAATAAAAATTAAGGACTTTTCAAGATTATTTCAAATTACTCCCGCGCAACAAAATTGAAGCTTGCAGTCCTCGACGTGGCAGCGCAGCGGTCTGCTAGTCAGCTGATGAATGTAAACATAAGCACACTTGACGCTTGACTTCTAAATAAAAATTTAATAATCAGGCTGATCTCTTTTCCCTACAACTTTATAGATTTTACTGAAAATGGAGAGTTTAATTATCAAGAAAATACTTCATGTCGGAAATAAGGAAGTTACGTTTGTACCTGGAACAAAGGCAAGTTAATTTATAGGCTATTCCCGTGATAAACACCAGCGCAAGTCATTAAAAAGAAAACTTAATCCATAAATATTTTACATAAAACCTTGTTTATACGATTAACAAAATTCGTATTTTGTCAAGGTAATTTTTCACTTCAAAACAACAAAATGTGATTCTGAAAAGACTGTTATCGATGATAGCAAACAGATGGGCAGGCCAATGGAATTGGTCTTAGGCAAACAGTTCAAACTCGAAGTTTGGGAAGCTATCGTGCAAAAAATGGCTGTGAATGAAGTTGCTACTTTTAACGTTGATAAGAGTGTAATTGCATACATTTTTTATCGTATTTTGTCAGCACAACAGCACAAGTGGTTGTTTTAATGCATCTTTTCAATGTAGTTGGTTATTGCATACCCTTTTGTATCCAAGACTTTGCGAGAAGCTGATAAGCCTAAGGAGGAAAAACGTAGTCATCACTGCTGTGGTGTAACACTGCAGAATGAAGGGATAGGTTATTCCGATTTAGATGATCTTATTAAAAATCCTCACGATTTGGAATTTACCATAGGTAAAAAATAACAAGTGCTTTGGATTTTTCTTTTTAAATCATTAGAAAATTTTTGTCCATAGAGTTACTAAATGTCATTTTACCTCATGAATATGACAAAGAGTCTTGGCAAATGACAGAAGAGGAAAAACTGAATAGTATTCCAGTTTTTAAAGAAAAAGGAAATGCCTTATTCAGGGATAAAAAATATGAAGCTGCTGCCAATACTTATGCACAAGCAATTGCGATATTAGAACAGCTTATGCTTGCGTGAGTATATTCATAATGACGTTTAGTTTATTCATAATATTTTTTATTTGCTTTTCGGTATTGATAAATATTTTTCCATGTTACAAGTGAAAAACCAAACGATACAGAATGGTTAGAACTAAACAGTATGAAGTTACCCTTACTTTTAAATTATTCACAATGTAAACTGATAAATAAAGAGTATTATGTAGTAATAGAGCACTGTACTACAGTACTCAAATATGACCCAGGTTAGTACCCTTTGAGTGAATGTATGTAGTAATGGATTTATTATTTAATGAGATACATGAAAATTTGTAGACAATGTTAAAGCTCTATATAGAAGAGGAAAAGCGCATATGGCAGTATGGAATGAAGAGGAAGCCATTGCAGATTTAACTAAAGCAGCAGAACTAGATAAATCTCTTCAGCACAGTATAAACAAGGAGCTACAAGTATTTGCTGCCACAGTCAAAGAGAGGAACCAGGCATACAAAAAACTGTCAAACATGTTTTCTACTTGAATATTAATTTGTTAACGTTTACCATGAATGCTAATGAATTTTAAAACACATGGTAATCTATACTTTGTCTCATCGACATACAATGAACTTCATCGATTTTAAGTGTGTTGGTTTTTATATTAATTTCCTCTGCATTTTGCATTTGCATCTTCAGCAGAAAACGAAGTGATGCTTGCGCCTGAAAAAAATTTGATTTATACACGTGCAATTTTTGTACTATATTTGTATGTATGTAGGTAATTATAACAATGAATGTTTAATGTTGATCGTTTTGTTAACAAGTATTAAAAATGTCGTACAACTCACTTCGAATAGCGCTTGTTGAAGCTGCGTGACAACGTTCCTCAAATCTGAAACTTCTTTGGCAAGACTTTCTTCCACGTAATCGCGAGTCAGTTCCAAGCCTGGCCTCTGGCACCGATTTCCCAATCTCGTGTGCGCCAACGCTATGAATCCTTCTTTCTCGGCAATTTTTTTCTCCAAACGCGTGATGTTGTCCGTCATTTCGTTTGCCTGCTGCATGATCTGTAACAATCATTAAAACGTTATCTCCTGCGATCACAGAAAAACGGTGATCTGTCAATTCTATATCATCTACTCTAACAAAAATTACCTCGGAATGCTGTTCTTCCAACTTGTTTTTGGTGCTCTTTGTTTCTTCGATCCTGTGCCTGAAAGCTTCGTCGGTCGCATTTTTTTGATAAATCAATTTTGTTATCACTTGTTGGAGAACCTGATCAATATGAGGGCGAATTCTCTTAGCAATCTCCACGTCCTGTTTCAACGAGTCTATATTTTTTCTGGTCTGCATTTTCCACTCGTCAATGCTGATGCTTCTGTGAAAAATTAATAACAAATATTATGTAAAAAAAATAAAACTTGCGCATGCGATAATTAAAAAAAAAAAGCTTTATAAGTACGCACGAGGCATCCAGGGCCGATTTTCCTTGATAAATACTGAGATGAAGACTGGTTTCTTTGAGAGTCAAGTTGTGCCGATCGATGCGCAAGCTATTTTCTTTATCTTCTATGTCGTGGTCGATAAAATACATAGTGGCCTTGAGCCGGCGAATCTGTTCTTTGGTCTGATCCAAAGTGTCGGACATGAATTTGTCGGCGCACTTGATGCCTTCGGACTCCTTGCGCAGTTCTTTTTCTACATTGTCAATGACTAAATCTATTCCCAATCGGCGCTCCCTGAAACAAAAATCAAGGTAGTACTTACGTATGTACTTGATAAAAAATTAATAAGATGTTGGAAAATCTTTCAATAGTATTGTCGGTATGAAAAATCGGTACCCAAGAATTGTTACGTTGCTTGATCGGCAAACTTTATTCACATTTTCCGTTACATCAAAAAAAAAAAAAAAAATTTACCTAATCATCAAACACTTTTGACAAATGTTGAGGGCATTTTCCCTCAACGACGTCAGAGAACTTATCAAACGATCCTTGCAAACTTGAAGAGCGTCTATTTCCAGCGGTAAGATGTTACGGTAGCGCTCGAGTTCCTCCTTGCAAGATTCGATGTGCTCTATTCTTTGTTGCAGGTAATGATCGGTACCTTCTCTGTTGGCCTTTGTCGTGTCGGTTGTGAGTTCGCATAATTTATCGGATTTCGCGATGATCAGACGAGCCAAGTTGCGTTGAGCTTCGGAGCAGTGAAATCTGTAAGGATTTACTTGGATATTCTTTGAAAATTTACACTAAAATTAGTTTCGTTCTGAAAGAAAACTATAATTTTGTTTTTTAATTAAAGGTCCGACAAGTCATTCATACAAATCGCATACATAATGTCAATAATATACTTAACTTGCACAGTTGTTAGTGTACCAGTCGGGCAACGTAAATTTGAAATTTTCGAAATTTGATGAGCGAGGCTCGATTTCTTCTTCAACTATTGAATTTACCATTTTTGCCTGAATTAATTGACGCTTTTACAAAAATCGACCACTGTTGAAATAATTTTGACTTCCGAGAAAGTTTAATCGTTTAATTGCGGTTTCTAGGGAAACCGTGATGGTATATATAATAATACCTATGAGAAAAATAGCAATGCAATTAATTAATATATGTGATGTATAAGGATTAAATTATAAGCAATGTATGAATTATAAACAATACATGAATCATGAAAATTATAAGATTTAATTAAGATGAATGATTTATGAAACATAAATTATTTGTAAATGTTGACAATTTATTTAAGACATTGAAGGGTACATTTTCAATTTTAACAATCTTAATATGACAGAAATTTTCAAAACTCTAAACTGAAGAGATTTAAGGTTTTCAATAAATAAATATACCAATCCAACGATAATACTTGCGTTGTTTCGACAGATTTTATTTTAGTTCCTATATCGCATTTTTGCTTCCTGCTTAAAGGAAGTTTTAAATAATTTGTGTTAGTAAAACAAAAACTTCTGTGGAAATACGTAAAAAATGTATTATATATTGTCTAAAGTGAAAAAATATCGATTTTAGACAAAGTCCGTCTCTGTGTGTGCGTGTGTGTGTGTGTGTGTAATTGTGTATATGTATGTGTATGTAATCAGTCAGATGACAGATCTCAGCATATCTTAGAAACCCTCCAAGTGATTTCGATGATCCAAGGCTCAAAATATTTGTTTTTACATCCCTATATTGGTTAAAAAAAATAATTCCGGTTTCATACCTTATTATATAAAGGTTGATATAACAATTTTCTGTGTCCACAAAGTGGTTTTTTGCTACTTTTAGGGTACAAAAATTTAAATTCAATTTTCTTAATAGTTGTATCTCATGGATCTTAAAAACAGCTTAATTATGAATTTTAAATTATCTCTTGACGTTATGTCGTTTTTTTTATTGAAGAAAAACGACAATTTTTTTTTTTCAGTCTGTCATATCTCAGAAACCCTCCGAGTGTGATTTTGTTGATCCAGGGCTCAAAATATTTGTTTTTACATCCCTATATTGGTTCAGAAAAAGAATTGAAGTTTTATACCAATTAAGGTTGTTAAAACGATTTTTGATGTTGAAAAAACGGTATTTTCTGTGTTTAGAGTAAAAAAATTTGTATTCGATTTCATAAATAGTTATGTCTTATGGATAACTAAATAGCTTTATATGATTCAATAATAATTTAGTTGCCTTACAAGATTGCTATATTATGTGCATACATCGATTTCAGTAATAATTTCTGATAATTGGTTCAATTGTTTTTAAATTAAAATAATTTTGACAATATTTTTTATACTATTTGGGTAAAAAAATTATAATATCATTTTTGAGATGATTCCACTTCATGCATAGCTTCTGTTTACATTTTAAATCATTCTATTGTATTAATTTTTTTTTAATGATATTAATGCAGAATAATATCATTGAGAAAGCTTTTTGCTAATTTATTGACAGTAGTTTTTTTTTTTACTGTAATCAGAAGTATTGCGCGTGCAACTGTTTCATATGATAATATAATAATATATATATACATATATATATTATTCTAAGTCTTATTCTAGATATAACGGATTTCATTCATTCAGTCATCAATGCATGAGTAAGAAATTGATTACATAATTTCAATTCGTTTTTTTTAGTTTTTTTTATTGCGCTGTCTGCAACTTTTGTCACTAGTTAGAGAGAAATAGGTAATTATATTTTGAAACATAAAAAAAAATTTTTGTTTTTTCGAAAAAGTTTAGTAAAAATATTTAAAATGTGTTTATTTAGTCAAAAAAATTTTATTTCACATTTTTTTCCAATTAAAATGACCATATATATTTTCAGAGCAACAAATTGAAAATTTTCTAAATGCTGTGTTAGGATATTAAGTATATGTACTTAGTATTGAAATACAAATTTTTTTTTAAATACCCATCAAGTTAATTTTTTCGACCTGTTCACATAAAAATAAAGATAATGCTTGGAAAGTACAGCTGACAATGCTGACATTTAACTTGAAAATACATGCAAACTACCCTTTAAAGCCATAACCTGTGAAATCTGTGAAACAGTTCATCTCATGTGCCACCATCAAGCATGTTGACTTTTTTATTTGCTATTGTTATCTAAGTAATATTTTACCAAAATGCAAGTTTCAGAAGTAAATGATATAAAAATCTATAATTTAAGTGCTGGGAAAAGTTTACCTGAGGTGAGTAGCTTTGAAAATTGTTTACCTCTAATATTATGTTTTTAAATCAAAATAATTACCATCACCGATTTGACGTCTTAAATTTATTTTTATTCTTATTTTACAAAATTTTTAGTGGCTTTCCGACAGGAAAAGAAGAAATTTGACAAAAAAAGATGGCAGTAAGCACAAATTTTGTTTTGTATTAATTCTGATGATGAAATGTACAAATTTACTGAAAATGTTTTTTTAGTTGATTAATCAAAATCGAATTTTTTGCCTTCATTATTGTTATCGATACATTTATAATTTACTCTCATTTTGAATGTTTTCAGACATCAGAAGGCGTATTGAGCTCATTCAGGATTTTGATATGCCTGCTGTGAGCACATCAGTTAGAGTGTCAAGGGATGGACAGTATATTTTTGCAACAGGAATTTACAAACCCAGATTAAAATGTTTTGATGTTAATCACTTATCTCAAAAATTTGAAAGATGTTTTGATTCAGAAGTTGTAACGTTTGAAGTATTGTCTGATGACTACAGCAAAGTAAGTTGTTATATCGTTTTCTTATTTGAATGTGATACTGTATTTTAGTAATTGAGTTAATAACTTTGTAGCTAGTATTTCTGCATTGTGATAGATATATAGAATTCCATGCAGCACATGGAAAATACTACAGATTAAGGATACCGAGATTTGGCAGAGATTTGCAGTATCACTATCCATCATGTGATTTATTTGTTGTAGGAACCAGGTAAGACTTTTTCAGAAATCTGACCGTATTTATCGTTATGTGAATATATATTTTGTCAATAATAAAGCTAATGTAATTGAAATTTCGTTGCAGTAATGAAATATATAGATTAAATTTGGAAAGAGGACAGTTCCTTCAACCGTTCCTTTCCGACAGCTCAGCCATAAATAAATGTACCATAAACCCCGTTCATAATTTGTTATTTGTCGGAAATGATGAAGGAAAAGTTGAAGCGTGGGATCCGCGTGTGAGGGACAAAGTAGGGACTCTTGATTGTGGTTTTAGTTGCATCAAGCATGAAACAAAGTTAGTAGTACTGACAATAGTTTAAAAATTTTTTTTGTGTAATAATAAGTATCCTTCATTTTTGTTAACACAGCATAAATAATGTGCCATCAATCACAGCTCTAAAGTGTCAAGGTGCTTTAACGTTAGGTGTTGGAACAGCTACTGGTCAAGTATTATTATATGATATAAGATCAAACAGTCCATTCACAATTAAAGATCATAATAAAAATATACCAATCAGAAATATCGAATTTCATAAAAATATGGATTTGGTTTATTCAATGGATAGCGAAAACGTTAAAATATGGGAAAAAGATACGGTAAATGCATTCATTAATTTTATTTCGTGGCATTTTTATACAAACCCTTAAGTATACATTCGATCTTCAAATGAATCTTTCAATCAATTTCAGGGTAAAATATACACGTTTATTGAAGCAGCTGAAGCACAGTCGGCTTTTAACGATATGTGTATCGTTCCACATACTGGTTTAATGTTCATAGCCAACGAAAGTACAAAAATCCAATCATACTACATCCCAAGTCTTGGGCCGGCTCCAAAGTGGTGTGGCTTTCTTGATAATCTCACGGAGGAGCTCGAAGAATTGGACTACGATAACTTGTACGATGATTACAAATTCGTCACCGAAAAGGAGTTGGAAGAACTTGGTTTAACGCATTTGAAGGGAACCAATTTGTTGCGAGCTTACATGCACGGCCACTTTATGGATATTAGATTGTACAGAAAAGCCAGGAGCATTGCGCAACCATTCTCGTATGAAGAATACAAAAAGAAGAAGGTTCAAGAAAGGATTCAGGAAGGGCGACCCAAGCGAGTACAAATACGACAATTACCGGCTGTTAACAAGGAATTGGCACTCAAGTATATGGAGCACGAGATCGAGACGGATCCGAAGAAAAAGAAGAACGCTCCAACCAATATAATGAAAGACGAGCGATTTAAGGCTCTGTTTAAAAATCCCGACTTCCAAGTCGACACAAAATCTCAAGAGTACACTCTCCTACATCCTGTTCTTTCTCATTTGGACCAGTCCAGAAAACGTCGAGTACGAGAAATCGAAGAAGTCCAGACTAATGATACCGCTGATGATGGTACGTAATTTTTTTATATTCATATCATTTTACTACAGAATCGATATGATATTATTGGATTTGTTAAATCATTTAATCTGATTGATTTCAAAGATGTCGAAAGTCGGCACTCTGACGCCGAAGACTACATTGACACTTCGGACGATGAAAAACCATGGGTGAAGGATGTGCAGAAGCAGTATAAGTTGATAAAAGACACCGAAAGGGAAGCTGCGGACGAAGTGAGAAGAAAGGAGGAGGAAGAGGAAGAGGAGGAAGCCCTAAAATTCCCAAAAAAACAGCTGAAATTCCCGAAAAAACAGCCGAAATTCTACGAGCTGAAGGATGACTACAACGTCAACAGATCGAATTTCTTAAGGAAACGAGTAAAGTGAGTTTGTTTAGAATAAAAATAAATGAATGGCTTTCGGACGATAACGTTTGATTTCGCAATAAATCAGCGTCGAGTGTTGAAACAATTCATCAAGTGGCATCTTATATTGTTTTTAGGATGAGTCTTGGAGATAGAGTGGAATTGGAAGATTCGCAAAGAAGCACAGTCAAAGGAACTAAAGGAAATAAGGAGATGACATTCAAAATTCACAAGGTAAGTTGCATCAACAAGAATCTTGTACAATTTTTGTCAAACTCTCTTACGTTGAAAAATATATTTGTTTGGTCTAATACCCGGAGCCCTCCGGGTCGTCAAACCGAATAACTTGTATATCTCATGTAAATAAACGCGACTTGTTTTTGTTTTTCCCTGTAGAAAAATTACAACAAAAACAATACAGTCAACAGACACGAGATGAGACATCTGCTGAGACCAGCGGGAAGCATAGGAAGAGGAAAAAAACCAAGATACTGAATAGAGAGCAGTTTTAAATTAATTTAATTGAAGACCCGACGTTTGTACAGTTGTAAATAAAATATATTTCTACACAACTGAGTGGATTTTTTATTTCGTACGACTCATACATCAGTAACCTAAGCTCGAACATTGCGTGTAGGATGCGTTATATTTGTTTGAGATTTGCCTGTCGGGCGATAACGCGCCTGAGGTGAAATGTCACTGATAGCGGCCAACGTCTTGTCAGTCGAAAGATACACTCTTATTTTCATTTAGTACGCTCTCGGATTTTTCGGATGCCTCACGGTCATGGCTTGATTCTTGGAAATAATGTCCTACGGAGGCCTCTTAGTTGTGTGATCATGAGAAATTCATGGCGGCATTTGTTGTCATAAATTTCCTTGCCGAACGTATGATCGCGCTACGCACCGTTTGCTCGCGATGAAGGTAAGTTGTGGACGTTGTGGTGTTATTTATACACGATCATGACGATGTTTTGTTTATATACCAGCTGGTTATATATAGCATACTTGGAATGATTGCCGTGTTTTGATATCCACCCACTTTATTTCCAAAAGTTTCCAAGCTACCTATACTTATGTATCAGCGAAAAATCGCCGTAACTAACCGATTCTAACAGTTCGACCGGTGATTTGGTGAAAGGCTGTCGAGCTTTTGGCATTGTAAAAAAAAGTTAATTTGCCGTCAATGGTATAATACAATATGATATCAAGGGTGATTGAAAAACAAAGTGCCCAAATGTCGTCGGAGGTAAATAAATATACGCGTGTGTGTCTCTTACAGGTGAACCCAGGAAGCGCCAACGAATCGGCCCCGCCATCGCAGTCGATCCAAGATGAGCACGGCCCGTCGTCGACACCGTCGCTCTTGTCCGATTTGCACAGCAACGAAGTAAGTAACCGTCATCACCATTATTGTTATTTACCGATATTTGTAATAAAAACTTACATCGGTATGATCATAAAAATGGACCCTCAACTACGTATAATATTTGCCCGTTAATTCTGGCAAAATCAAAGAACAAAAGGCATGTAACTAATTGGTAATAATTGTTCACAGATCGGCGAGATAACGGAGATGCCGGACTACGAGAACCTGTGCACGTCCGCGGTACTGCACTACTGCAAGCACAAGATCCTGAAGCCGTACCTGCGCCTCCTGAGCGTCATGGGCCTGAGGCCCAACACCGAGGGAACCGAGCGCACGGCCTGCCTGAACTGCCTGACCCACTACCACACCCTCCAGGTCATCCTTTTCATGTTCATCGGCTACGTTTTGCAATTCTTGGCCTGTTACAGGTATGCATATATAATTATTATATCCCATGAATATCATCGTCGAGTTGAGGATCTGGAATAAAAAAAATATTGAAAGACGCGCGTGTCTGATTTGAAAAATATATAATAAACGCGTAATACATTGTTTTCGACCAAATTCTTTTGATAAAACGTTCAAAATCAATTACACCGCAGGAGTGAGTAAACCAAAAATATCCTGAGAAAAAAAAAATTGTCCATCCAATGACGCGCAGGCGGGACCGCGGCTTCTGTTACAAGACGCCGATCGTCGAGGGCGAGTGGCTGCTGCAGCAGCCGAGGCAGGTGGAAGACGACGACGTCGGTCCCAGGCGCAGCCACAACGACAGGCCGTGCTACGGCAACCCGTACTTCGCGTACCTCGTCCCGTGCGCCCTGCACCTCGTGGCCTACCTGTACACGGTCTATCTCTTCCGCGTCAAGGACAACGAGCAGCTGCAGAACCTCATGGAGCGGGCCTTCCTGCTGTCGTTCAATCCGGCCAACCGGGGCGGGCAGAAGCGCCTCGTCAGGACGCTCGGACTGTTCATCGGCCTCGGCGTCGTGTGGCTGCTCTTGGCTCTGGCCGCCGTCGGTCTGATGAACGCCAAAGAGACCGTCACGTTTCGCTGGCTCGGACAGAGGTGGGATATTATATCATGTATGTATTATATGTACAGCTGATCGGCGGTTATTCTGGACATTTGAAGCGTAATCGGGGTAAAGAGATCGTCGTCGGTCGATGAGGAGTGATGTATAGAATAACACGTTTCGTCACAAAACAATGTTGCATTCAAAAATAACAATACTATCGTATCGTTCATTCTGGGGACTATTGACGATACATATCGATGACTGGATTGTATTTTCTTCTCCCAGGTTTCCCGACAAGGGGACGTTGTTTCAGGTGCTGCTGGTCGTGTGCACGTTGTGGCACGACATGGTCCAGAGTACCATTATAACGAGCTACTGCCTGCAGGGACAATTGTTGATATCGCATCTGAATTTCTTGAAGATCAAGCTGCTCCAGCACTCCATGCACGGGCTCGAGTGGATGAAGGTATGCATATTCATGATAAGTTTGCTGATGATCGAATATACGCATCTTATGTTGCTTTCAAATTTGTGGTTAAAGAAACGCGATGCACAAAGACTTGTAGTATTTATTCATATGATCATTGGTGAAAGCGTGTAATTTTTTTCCTTTTTTTTGCCGCAGGAAATAAGCGAATTTAGAAAACTATTGAAATACTTCAATGATCAGTACGCACCGGCCGTTTGTATTTACACGATCGTTAATATATCTTACGCTCTGTCAGGCTTCGTGTGGCTGATCAAGCTCGGCAACGAGAATCATAAAATGGACCTGCTGAGCTACGTGAACGTCGTCAACGTCTGTCTCTGGATCTGGATATCCGTGGCTCCGTTTATTCAAGTAAATGTTCCATGCTTGAATGAAATGCTTGATGCTCTATGACAAAATTAAAATACAAATTAAATGTGTCCATCAGGCAGCCCGTTTGACAACGACCTGTTCGATGATGCAGAGTATCGGTCACGAGGTTCGCGTGCGGCCGTTCGTCTATCAGAGCACTCCAGGCGAAGACTTGGATACGTTGCTCCTGTACACGTCGTCGCTGAAAATGTGCGCCCGACTCTACAGGGTGCCGATCACGGGCAGATATTTGTGCTTGTTTGTCGCTGCGGTTAGTGTGAGTACCCTTACCCTGGGACTGTGTCAATTTTTCTCGTAGTCTTGTATTATTTATTTTGTGTAAATAGACCCTTTTGGTGAGCTCATAGATAAAAAAATTATATATAATCTTATACACGTGTATGCGAGCGTGTATATAATGTCTGATTTGTTATTTGTAAAAAAAAAATCTTGTTTCCGTGAGGGCGAAAAAATATATGTAAGTAATACATCTACTGATTGTTTATAAATTTACAAGTTTGTAAAAATCTGTAGTTGGTACGAAACAATTGTACGAATGAGCAAATAAATTTGTCAACTTCTGATATACCGATTGTAACAACATTCCAACCCAGACGTGAGCAAAGGCTTGCGACTTTTTTTATTTTTTTTGGCAAAAATTGCCTAAAATTTGCAATCACGGATCTGCAGCTGCATCCGGAAAAAAGCAATTCGCGCGTGCTCTTTTATTTCTACGCGTTCTTATACCCTCTGAAGGTAACCTCTAGCTGCTGCAAGCCTGCAATGCATCCTGACACCTGCGCAGACTGCGCGCTGCGCACCAGCTGGCCGCAGTAGTCGTCTGGTCACTGGTGCTGGTTGTTACGTCTCTTCCGCCCGGGCGGCTCTCTCCTTCGCGCGTGCAGTTGTTGGTGGTGGTGGTGGCGGTGGTGGTGTAGAAAGAAAAAAAAAGGAACCAGCACGTCGTCGACACACAATGAACGTGATCGCCAAGTCGACGTCGATCGCGCCCTTCGCCCGGGCCTCGCTGACAGTCTACCCGGTCTACGCGAAGCCCGTAAACACAGCCTCGAAGCTCCAGCGCAAGAAGATCATGCTGCTCAGCCCCGTCAAGCGCTGCCTCGGCTACACGCTCGTCCAGGAGCTCAATCTTCAGGGCCCGGTGCGCGTGAGCAGTGGCATCGGTGGTGAGTCCAGGCCCTTTTTTCTTATGGCTTTTGCCCTTTTTGAGTCCCCGGGATGTTTATTTTCGAGGAAATAATTATGTAACGGGAGAGACGCGGGGGGGGGGGGACGCGGTCTCTGCCTTACCGGCCGAGGTTCGTCGAGGATGCGAGTATTATAATTGTCGTCGTCTGCACCTTTTTCGTGCTTGTTCTGCTATCTCTCGAAACATGGTGCAACAACATTTGTTTTGCCAATAGTTTTCCAAGTTATTTTCGGCCGTTTGTTAATTTTATCGTTTGTAAAAGTCGTTTTTATTCCTTTGCTACGTGCTCGCATACAAGGGGATCCTTGATGATGTTGCGTGCGGCTTTGTCGAGGTTTCCGCTGGCTGGATTGCGAGGTTACTGTATTATACGTCGACGATCTGTCACTTTTTCATTTTTTCTGACAAACGGGGTTGATATTGTTGAACTCGAACGTTCAGTTTCGTTCTGTGACATGTTTTTTACGTGAAATTCGCTAAATCTTGCGTTTTATTAAACTGCATGGAGGATTGTTTGTAGTGCACCCTTTATGTACAAGTGCATTGTACACATGTATAATTGAATTCTGAGCAGTAACACTCATTCACTCCAAGATGCTCTTGTAAGACAGTAAACGAGATTAAGTATTAACTTGAGTAACTTTTCTTTTTTTCAGTGAACTCCCATATCATAACGCAGAAGAGGCTAGCGCATACTGACATCCAATATCCAGACTTTACCGAGTACCGTAGAGAATCCACCAATGATCCATCATCCAGGAATCGTGATACCAAAGCCGCCCGTACGTCGGTTTCTTATCTTGTAGCCACAGGTAAGTTCGTTTTTGAATGCCATAATTAAAATGATACCCACAGTTTCAACTTTAATTCTTGATTGTATTACTGTGTTTCTAGGTTCTGGAATTGCTGGTGCTTATTTTGCAAAGAATCTCGTGTATGACCTCGTTGCGTCTATGGCGGCATCTGCTGATGTATTGGCTTTGGCTAAAATTGAAATTAAGTTGGGTTCTATCCCTGAAGGAAAGAGCGTGGTATTCAAATGGCGAGGAAAACCTCTGTTTGTTCGTCACAGGTTTGTATTCAGTGATGTAATGTTGTGAACATTTTGTTGACATGATTCGTTAGTACAACTTAACACCGAATCAATCATTTTTGTCCGAAACAATACAATTAAAGTTTAAATATGTTTTTAGAACTGCTGAAGAGATTGAAAAAGAAAGAGCCGTCGATATTGCATCCCTCAGAGATCCCCAGACTGATGCTGACAGAGTCCAAAAGCCCGAATGGCTAGTTATCCTTGGAATTTGCACGCACTTAGGTTGTGTACCCATAGCTAACGCTGGTGACTATGGCGGCTACTATTGCCCGTGTCACGGTTCGCACTACGACGCTTCTGGTAGAATCAGGAAAGGCCCAGCTCCCCTAAATCTCGAGGTTCCCCAGCACGAGTTCATGGATGATATGCTAGTAGTTGGTTAAATTCTCACGAATCAATAGAAAAATTAACAATCGGCATCGGTTATGCAAAAAAAAAGCAAAACTAAAACTTCTCTGTGAGAAAAGTTTTTCCATTTGATTATATATTTATTATCGAATGCAACAGCTAAATAAAAAAATTAGTAAATCATTGAATCATCGTCGATTGCAAAACCATTCTGACGACTGTCATCTTTCTGAAATGAAAATAAAGCTGTACAGTCTGTAGAATAAAATGTTAAATAATTTTCAAAAGTTACTTGCGATATTTATTTTATTTTTATTAAATAAAGATAATAAATTCATTTGTGATACTACTACATTGATTATGAGTTGGCTTCAATTAATTTTAGCGTGGACGTTCTTTTGTTTTTGATGCTATCACAATAAAACAGTTAGGAATAAAAGGTTAGGGATAAATTTATTTCAAAGTCATATGTTAGTAATCAACTAATCATCAATAAATTCTGAACAAAATTGTCAAGTAATTATATTAATTATATAGTACCCAAATATGAGGTATTAATCACCTGGTATTTTGAATTGTGCAGGCGTTAAACTTAGGTGATGTCTGAATATGGTCCAGCTTGATAAATTGCAACAAATGTACGAGGATTTTCGCAAAGAACGTCCCGCAGGAGCGTTCGAGGATAAAGATTGTAAAAAGCGTACCGCAGTAACAAAAGAAGAAAACGCGATCCTGAAAGATTATACAATGGAAGACATGCACGGCAGACACGTACTGAAAGACGAATCTTCGGAAAAGCCGAAAGTCAGTGACAATTCAAGCAGACTAGGATACCTCAAATATCTGACGCTCCTCTTGGCGCTTCCGGCTTACGCGAAATATCGCGGAATAAGAATGTCGATTCAAAAGTAAATAAACAGCGTTTTCGAAGTTAAATTTACAAAATAAACCCAAAAAATGTTATAAAGTACAATTTAAATCATGATAGTCAAGGGTCTTATCTGCTTACGTCAACGTAAATCGATGTACTAATGTCTCATGTAAGACGCAGATTGAGCGGAGCGGAGACCTTGACAGCTATATATATATATATATATATACATATCGTTGCAACGCATCATCAGGACATCAGAGGAGTATTGCGCGTATAGCTCGAGATGGAAAGAAAAAGCAAGGGAAGAAGGGATCGGGTAAGGCTTGCCGCGAGGTCTTAATGTCTCGCTAATCCTGTAGACTATAGAAATCTCGACGAATTGCAATGGGGAGCTCGTTCAGTGTGTAAGTACATACACCCATGCATCTGTATTATATTGATTGCTTGCGTTACATATATATATATATATATATATATATATATATATGCACTGGCGTCATATACGCTATCGCGTGTGCGCGTCGCTTACACATAGGTATACATATACAAGGATGCACTGCACGAAAAAAAAGGGGGAGCCGGCCGGCCGGCCCTTCTGCGCGTAGAACCCGCAGGAAAGGGCGGAAGGGAGGGTTTGAGGGAGGGGGAGGAAAGGAGAGGGTCCTTATAGCGGCTGCACGAAACTATATATATACACGGGACGTGCGTGGCGCAGTGCAGGGTACCATTGCTCTCGCCCTTCCTCACACCGCGGGCGCATTTTATTCGCGCGCGCGCGCGCGTACAGGGCAAGTCGGTCT
>JAPYYV010001788.1:0-43737 GCA_030522625.1 Copidosoma aretas
AAAAAAAAACAAAAAAAAAAAACAGAAAAAAAAAAAAAAAAAAAAAAAAAAAAAAAAAAAAAAAAAAAAGAAAAAAAGGCACGTGTCCGCTAATCTATCTCCCCGGCGAGAGCTTTCGATCGAACAAAGATAACCAGGCCTGCGTCTCGAAGCGTTCGAGCGCGCGCGGGCATTAGGATTCCAGGAGATCCGCGCTCGAGCTTCCCAACCGAAAGGAACAAGTAGCGCGCTTTCCGCGGATATGCTAATCGCTCCGATAAACCGAGCGCTCGGCCGCGCTTTGTCTTATCGATTCGCGCGCACGCGGAGAGTACACGTGCACGCTGACGTAGGTGGAGCTTGGTTTTTCGTTTGTTTCCTCTCGCGGCAGCCTGACTCGTCAACTGCAATTTGCCGCAACGCCTATTGGTTGTTGTAGTTGTTTTTTCCTGGGCACCCCGCGTATCGCGGATGTGTTTGCTTGGGATGGATGAAACCACACAATTTTGCTTAAAATTCTGAAATAGGGTTACAATTAATCATCGGACCGATTCGCGATCCGATTGCACTTTAATCGCGGTAGAACATTTGGAAAAAACACGACAGCTGTCATTACGTATCTCAAGTTGTCACACCGAGCTAATAACTCTCGCACGTCACACGGGAACGAGTTAACTTGTTGGAATGAGAGATGATTTGCGATGCTGCGCTGGCAGCGGCAGAGATAGCGGGGAGAGCAGGGCAGGGGCTGGACCGCATTGAGATGTGGGTCGCAAAGTGGGGGAGCTCGGCGTTGATTGGTCCGCTAGGTTGGACCAATGGGGCGAGCGCTGCGGGGAGGCTGTCCGCGGCAGCCTTCGCTGCTATACTCGCTTTCTCTCCTCGGGCTCACTCTTGGCGGTGTTTATTTATTTTTTTTTCTTTTTGACAGGGCTGGAAATTCATTTTACGGACTCGTGTCAAGCCCTGTCACGTTGAGGTGTATGATACAGGCATACTGCGTTACTGAACGCCGTAGTTTGGTTCGAGACATGAGCTGTTACAGAATAATCTAAGATGACAGTACTTAGGGTCTAAACTTGGTCTTGCAATATCTCGCGAATGTGAGTAGGTCCATATATATATATAGTGAGTGTCTAATTAAATTTTCATCCCTATTTCTGATCACGACCCTATTCAATCATTCTCCCCTTTTACAGAAAAATGTAGTTTTATATCCTTCTTTTCTAAAGGGCACTACAGTTTTTAATAGTTGAATATTGTAAGTCTCACCATTCATTTTGAAACAAATTGGCAGTTTAATTTGAGCCCAAAACCATTCAGTAAAATAGGAGCTTAAATGGTCATAAATAATTACATTCATCTAATTGCGTAACTGAATCTAGTTTGGTTTGAGACACGAACTGTTACAGAAAAACATACATGTGTGAAAGGACACCCACGCTCTTTCATATAAAATGTAATCAAAAAATAATGATTGATACATCAATATTTGACATTGTACATTTTATTTATCAAGTGAATCTAATGCTTGCCGAAGAATTTCACGTGGACGAGAAGGTGCGATCACCAATATCGATGTTATTGGGACCGAATAAATTTTGCAGCGTTGCAATAGATAACCATAGGGACCCTCTCTACTTTTCATCCCCCTCACCCATGAAGGACACGCGTAATTAAGAGCTAGCTTGCGCGCCCTACAAGACAACATGACGTGGACGACGGAAGAGCAACTACAAGAAACCTCGTCTTGCTATCGCGACGATCAATCAGCCGAGCTCCGCATAATTAGCGCGCTGAACAGCCGTTTTATCCGCACTCAGCGAAATCTACAACTTCCGTTAAAAAATTTCAAGTTTCTCACAGGAGACACAAGAGTATGGGGAGATATAAAAAACGTATGCGCCTCACAACACACATGCAAAGCTCCAGAATAACCAGCCGGACAGGACGCCCGGGCGTGCGCGACGCGGGGCCCGCTCACTCGATTTAATCTAATGCGATGTAAATGACGCGCTCGGTCGAGTGGGTCCGAGCGACTCCCGACTCCGTTACTTCCTCCTCCCGTGGCTATTTTGGCGCAGCGGGTCCCGCCTATCTCGTTACACGATCGTAAATTGAACCATCAGCCGAAGGCTACAGTTGCTGGGTTGGGTTCACGAATTGGCTCGTATGGATGGAAACGCGGAGAGGAAAAAACTGAAGAGTCGACGGTGATCATGATGACGGGGAGGAGCGAGGGAATCCTGGAGGAACAGTGTCTTGGAGCTTCTATTGTCTTTGGAATATAGTGATTCAGAGGGAACTATTAAGATTGAGTTTTAGAGGCCCCAGAGGTTGAGTGCTGATTTGCGTGAGATGTGCGGTGCGATTGCCAAAAATACGGTTGGTGCAACGTCCATAAGCAACAGCTTATCTCGGATCTGGGAATGGTGACATGGTAACAATAGTAATGGTGAGATTGAAGAATAGTAAGACATAGATTCTAATAAAATGTATAAAAATTTACAATTTACAACATAATGCTTATCAGATAAATTTTCCGAATGGCATGGTAATGTTGTATTGCGATATCATAGTCAATTACTTACAGAAACTGTGCTTTAATAACTTGAAATAAATATCATGAAATTAGATGTGGATTAATGCAAATCATAAAATAGGAACATCAAACTTTGGTTAGTAGTAATTACATCCTACACCCATATCGTCGCGATGTTTTAAAGAATCACGTATACAGTCACATATACTAGACGTACATCTCCCATTAAATGAGAATTCATAATTTCTTTGTTTGGAAAAAAGTCATTTGTACACTCATTCACTCATTAAATACATTCACACAGTTAGAAATATGCGAAGTGATAGAGAATGATACGTTTGTGATATAAACGGCCTACTGACGGTTTTTGAAAATCCCCACCATGTCTGCGTCATTGGAAAAACGCCCCCAGCTATCGTCCAGTTATCAGATCCACAGAAACCATAAAAATCCCATTGAGATACACCCAACGCACTTTGCTCATCCATACTCGTCACCCAACACTCCCCAAATCAACGATCCATCAGTCAGACCGATTTCATCCGTCACTCATCATCATCATTATCATCATCATCATCATCATCATCATTGCCAATGACAAATAACCTGCACGGCGCATGAGAACAGCTCCTCACTCCTCACGGTCAGCGTGAACAACAACAGGTTGATAATGATCCGCTGCCAATACGACCAACTCAGGACCCTGGCTTACCTGCCGAAAATCTCACCGATGACCGTATCATGCACGTTTAATGATCGGTCAACGCGACCCAATAAATCTCGACCACGTCGGCCCGCCCGGGACTGGTCTGGTCAGTCAGCTTCTACAACTATTATTATTATCATCATGTGTACATAAAGTCAAGCATAAATCGCCCCTGCGCTGTATATATATATATATGCGCCGATGTGTCCATAACTCACCCGGTCCAACCCCTCATCCCCCTTTTCCCTTCCCAACTTCCGCATACCATCATCATCACCACCATCCTCATCCGGGACACCTCGTACCAACAGCCAGGGGTCACCCAGGCAAACAACAATTCCAATCGGCCGGTGGCGTTGGGAAAACCGGCTCTCCCTTCATCCACTATCCCCATCCTCCCTTCCTAAGCACCACGCGCGCGCGGGACAATGCAAGGTGCGGTCGGACGGGCTCTCTCGCTCCCTCGACCCCAGCGCTCACCCCATCGCCCAATGTCCGAGCACCTATATTTGCTCGAAGGGGCATCAGGTACACCTCCCCGGATTTAAATGGCACCTACTTTGCATATTGCCCGGGCCGGGCTTTCGAGCAGGTCATTTTTCTCTTCTGGCTCGTTTTTTGCGCTCTTCCGCGTTGTAACGCGCGCTCTGGGTGTCCGGGGAAGACCGTTGGCTTGCCGGCCCTCCGTTGGATGCCGCGTTGGTTTTTATCGGCTGAATTTGATATGGACTAATGAAGCCCGGGCGTTTTGGATGGATGGGATTGTTTTTTCTCCAAGCTCAAGAACGTCTCGGGATGTTTCTCGAAGGAGCAAGGATGTCTTAACTCGCCTCCTTGAGACTCGGGGATTCTTTGGCGGGTGTGTGGCTGGGGAGGTGTGAGAATTTAATTGTGTGTGGTGGTCCAGGGCTGGTGGATATTCTGCAATACGAGGCTCGTGGTGGGAAGGATCTTGAAAGGATGTGAGTGCGAAGGGTCCTTCTCGTCATTCTGTTTTTTTTTTTTTGGGGGGGGGGGGGCTTGGGACTCAAGTGTCTCTGAGAGATTCTGATCTCACGAGGTAATGGAATTTACGTGCTAAGATAAATGGTATGTTGGAATTGCCGAGAAACCCATTGTGAGAGGTGTTGTCCGAGGAGTGTTTATCGTTTATTCTATACAAATATGATTTTTGCACGATATGCATTGGTTTTTGATGCATTGCCGTCTTATGACCAGGTCACTGTGTGTACGTAAAATGTAAGAAACTCCCATCGTTCTATTTATCTTCAGCAGAATTGCGATGCTGTCATGGCAGAAAGTGTTTCCAGATAGCCTTTGGTAAGAGTACTCTCATCGATAACTCTCATTCTATATGGGGTAGGAATTTACAGATCGTATTCGATATTAGGGAACTTTGTCTCACAATAACGTAAATTGTAAGCTAAGTAATTGCTTGAGATCTTTGAAATTTATCGTAGGGATAACAAGAGACTTTGAGGATCACAGATCTGTATCATCACTTTATTAGTTGTCCATCCTGTCCAATTTGCAATGTGCTACACAGATTTAGAAATTTACTCATATGTGGGTGTGAACTAACATATGACCTATTTAGAGAATATGTTGAAGGTACTTATGAAGACTTTCTGAATCTCTTGTCCCTTATTTGACTATAACTTTGGCTTTGTTCTACGATTTTTTAAGATATCGTCTACATAATCTCAACATAAGATTCAGATGTAAGTTTATAATCGCTAACGTAATTGATGGAAAAACATCACGTGACGAGTTGAGATATATTTTTTTTATCAAACGTTGACTATAACTTAATAAGCTTACATCAATAAGTTGGAAGAATATTATACGAATAGGAATTTGGTTTATCACGCTTTTCCTTGTAGATTAAGAAAAATCCGGAATTGTGCGCATCAGCGTCATTAATTACTAAACTAATGTGTTTTTGCCTCGATTAGTTCTTTGTTCTCGGTTTATATTTGTATTGGCAAACTATGTGAATTCCTATTTCCTTATAGTTTTTTTTTATAAAACTATTGAATGTGAAATCTTCCACCGAACCTCCGACATCGTACAACCCATCGTCCCTAGTCCCGTTCTACAACGCTAAATTCAAAAATCCGTTTTCTGTCAGCCAATTCCAAGTGCCTGCTATGCTCATGAAAGAAAACTAGATCGGCCCGTGTCCAAATCCGCGTCCTCTAATGCATGCAAAAACCGTTATACTACGCATTTGCACCCGATGCGGCGTAATACTCGCCGAATTGCATCCGACGACCACACCACACCTTATACTCGTGAGCTCAGCCGTGCTCAGAGACCTGATTTTGCCTCTCTCTCTCTCTCTTCGTTCTTAATAAATTCATTATCGAACAACGACGCTGGCTTGGCTTCCTGGAAAAAGACGTCCGGCCGAAACTCGTACCAAAAATTAATGCCGCGTCGTCCATCACATACACTCACACATATATACAAGTTGGACAGGAACGCACGCGTGATTGGCCATCATGCAGCGAATGGGCAGGCCCTTAGAATGTATACATGTGTATAATATATTATATATATGCAGGAAAAGAACCGTTTTTCTAACACTAACTCGCGCCACTGCTCTGGTTTCTCATTTTTTTCTTCTTTTCGTACGCGCTCGTTTGCTGGGCGAAGAAACGGTTGACCGGAGCTGTAGAAGCACGTGTGTGCACGGCCGGAAGGTGGGGAGGAGGCGACTACATGTTGTTGTTGATGCCGTTGCTCTGATGGTTGTTATAACAAAATGGTAGCGTAGATCGAGGGTAACGAACGAGCGTCTTCGTCGTCTCGTCCTCGTCAAGTCACGTTGTAATGGAGTCCACTGCTTGTGCATGTGTAAGCATACTTGGGACCGATGGCGTGTACGTGTGCGTACATGAGTCGTCCACCTGGTGATGATAGTAATTCAGGGTACCGCTGCGTCCAGTGGATATATGTACGGGCCCACGGTGTATTGTAAACAGGGATAGAGCGAGATGGTTTGCATGATTTTTTTCCGTTAGATTATCCTTCTCCGTGTGATTTTCCAGGTAGAGCGGTCGCGTGCATTGTCAACGGATCTGGGCGATATTTAGTATGGGGTTTCTGTAGATCCTGAAATCTTTTGGGATTTTTGAAGGAAGTTTGGAAACTGATATTCTACCATTGGAAAATAATGTTTCAAATAGAAAAAAGTTGGAGCCGTTACATCGATTTGAATATATTTATTCTCCTGTCGTAGATTCGAGTTTTCTTTATCAGAGGTTGAAAACAAAGAATAATATAAGTAGTAGTTTTCTTTTATAACATGCATCTCTCCAGGGCGACCACTAGGCCCAAACGCGCTTGCGAAAAAACATCCGAGGGACCGTTGTCATTAGCCGGATGCGCGTTAGTGGCGAATTATATTTTTTCTACCAAGGGCGCACCAGACGTTCAAAAACGCCCGAGGTAGGAAAATGAATTAAAAAATACAATCGATGTATACTTTTGCCTGTAATAACTTCGCCATACCTTACAAGCACGTGCAACCGCACAAGAGTTTCCATCAGCCAACTTCAGTACTGCTAACAACAGATTTTAATTTAAAAGGGACTTAGCGGACAAGCTCTGATGGGACTATTACTCATTCAAAATTCCTACAAATTTTGTATTATTTTCTTTGACAAACAAATTAAGAATTCTTTGAAAAACTTAAATAATACTCTCGATCACAATTATAATGCTATGATCAAATTTTTCTCTTCTGATACGATAATCAAAAATTAAGTATCATTTCCTTTTAACATTATTTTTATACTTTTTTAAACGAAAAATTCTAATCGGTCGATTAAAAACTCGTTCGAATTGAAATTTGTTCTTAAATTCCGATCGCGTTATTTACGTGGAATACTTAATAAAATTTCTAATAATCATCTTGTTTGACCACTTGGAAAAAAAAGAGAGAGAGGAAGAGAGAGGGAATTAAATAACGATAACGATCTACAAGGCGATCAAACAAGTGTAGATAGGGTGTGTACACGTATACACGCAATAATATCAAATGTCCTGCATAACACAGAGTGGACGATTAGCATGTCGTATTGAAGAAAAAAAAAAACAGAAAAAGAAGAACCGTCTTACCTGCTCCACTTTACAATTGACCTATCCGAGGGTCGGCCGCACCACTTTCCCATGAAGACACCCCAAAAAGTCAGGGCGGCCAAACGGTCAGTGTACCTACTCTCTACGGCCCAATATCGCGCTCTGCAAACCCAATAAATGTACCTACATACATACATGTCGGGCCCGTTCCCACCTTCGCGCTCACCTCGGCCGGGGGGGTCACTACAACGGATTTCATTCCCGACCTAATTTAAATAGGTAGCCCATATACGTACTCGGTGCACACTTTGCATATATACGCGCATCGCTCAAAGAGAGCGGGAGAGGGCCGAGCGCGCATTGTAAGTCTATATTCATGCGCTCGCCCAATGACCGGGCTATGGCCAGTGTCCACCGTGCGGAGGTCAGGAAAAAAAATCGCGTTCGAAGAGGATCGAAGGATAAAGGGAGAGGAAGGAAAAAATCGTAGAGCCATCGCAAGCGGGGCCGAGCAGGCAGGCAGGTATATACATACGCACATTGTGCTGCCATGGGAAATTGTCTTCCGGCCGGCCGCTGGCCATTTCGAAATTTGCATGCGGAAGCGCTCCCTTGCGCTCATCTCCGCTCGCTCTCTTGACCTTTCTCGTGCGGGACCTCTGGCATTTTTGAGCGGCAGCATGCATATATATATGTGGGCATGCATGTATGAGCGGACGGATGGGAGGATGGCCGATTATTATTTCCATGTTCCTCGGATGGGACGGACGGACGGATTGAAGAATGAGGATGATTTTTGCGGGAGCGCGCCGGTCATCCGATGGGGGCTCTTCTCCCCCATGGGGATGGGGAGCTGCGTGAGATTCGTGGTGTGGACTCGAGGGACTTTCTTTTTTTGTTTGTTCGGACCCTTGGAAATGTTGTTGTTGTTGTTCTTGTTGTTTTTGTTGTTGTTGTTGTTGTTGTTATTGTTGTTGTTTTTATATTGAGGGAAAGAAAAATATAAAAATTATAGAGAAATTCCAGTTGATATTCCTTTTTTGCGTAATAAAAACTACTTGAAAGTTGGCAGAGTAAAACATATTACTGATAACCTCGAAATAACTTTTTAAAACCATCACGGTCTTTCTCCATACTTTTTCTCTCAATTAGGAATGAATTAAATAAAAACATAAACATGTCTATATTCATGAAGCAGTGTTTATTTAATGATCAAAACTTGACAGTATTTTGCCATACTTTTAGCTGGCCTCTTCTGATAAACCTGTATATTTTTATAAATATGAACATGATCGAGAAGTTTTTGTTGTTATTATTTATAAAGGTTGATCTGAAGAGGCCAGCTAATAGTCCGGTGAACTATTACAGTATTCAAAATTAAAAAAAAAAAATTTTACAACACGTAAAATACCCCTTTCTTTTGTATAGAATCGACTTCTCGTTATTGAATGTCAACCATTAACTTTATGAATCATTTAAAAATAGCAACATTCTGTAATTTTTTTTAACCTCTCTTAAAAATATCAGTGTAGATACCCATTTTTTTGCTCGAATTACCTTAAGAAAAAATCATAGTTCAAACAGTAACAAATTAGTATAGTGCGGTAGCAGTGATATTTACACTGATATTTTTAAGAGCGGTTAGCAAAAATTACATAACGTTGCAAAATTGTAATTTTTATTGTTCTAAGATCTATTATTACGGTTTGAGACATAATTTTAACGTTTTTCTTCCAATTTTACTGGATTTTACAAATATTTACCATAGTTTTTTTTCTCTAATAGCAACGTACTGTTATTATTATTATTGTTTTATTATTATTATTATTATCATCATCAATATTATTACTAATTGTTATTATTATTATTGCTAATTTTAATGACTTTCGTATCGAATATTCGAGTTTTCGAATGTTGCTGCTATAATACATTACTCATACTAAGGTATACATCACCTTTTGAGAAAATTTTTAACTTTATCGTATCGATAGCTCATTATGGATTTCGAAGTACATATTAATACGTATTATATGGCTATTATGTATTGTATTGCATTGTCACTTATAGTTATTGTTTTAAGTATTGTTAAAGATAATGGGGTCCTCAAAATGAAAAAATAATTACTTTGCGAATGATATCAGTTTTAGTAAATTAAGTGTGAAGTCAAAGCTTAGGCTGAAATATGAAACGTGCCGTATTGATAAACATCTAAAACATTTTGTTAATTTTAATTTTGAAGCTCTGCTTTGGTCACGTATGACCCATCGTAGCGTGCGTACTTATGCATAATTGCTCAACTATTTTTTTGTTTTCATTACATTTTTCACTTTAGTTGTGATTAAAGTTGCAACACTAATGCATGAGGTTCTACGTAATTCCTTATCGGACGTTTGTGTTTACCAACAACCAGTAAAATAATTAAAAATTTTGAATAGCAAAATCGATGTTTGACAAATATTTTTGACCGTTCTATATTCAAACAAACGATTTTTTAAAGATATAGAATATGTGATAATGGCAAACGTTTTATTTGAATCGTTGTAATAACAGGCAAATGCTTGATGACTGGCTTGTGGTAAGCACAGATTAGACTCGGTATTAAATTAATATTTATTTTGATTTTTGAAACAAATAGTTCATACTTCAATTTTACAATATATAGAGTAGTTTTTTGGAAAAATTTTAATAAAAGAGTAAACAATAGTATCGGAATCATGGAAATAGTTTGTGCAATAACTTCCATTGGATTATGCGAAATCTGCATCATCTCTACTAAGAGAGGGAGCGAAGGAAAGTAGTTTATAACGAAACTAATTTATGAATAAAAATGCTACTCCCTAACAACCAAGACATTGATTTATGTTGTTTTTTTGAATTCCCAAGAAACTAATTTATCTCGGTGTCCTAATCAAATGACCTAGGATCGTTTTAAATAATTAAAAATCATAAAAGTAATTGCTCTTTGTTTTTCTTAACACTATCACATCTATGTTTCTACTTGTTGTTTTTTATGAATCATAGAAATTTTCTTTTTTTTGTATAGAAATGAATTTTACTGGGTCTAAAAATTGCATGCTGATATTGAATAAGGTTACCAGCGATACGTATGGTGTGTATGTTACAAACAAACAGGTTATATTTGATTTGCTGAATGCATTCATACAATGATTAGTTAAGTAATTTTTTTATTTGGCATCCCAAACCACCTACTTACCAAACCACCTGAATTATAAGACACTTTTTACAGTCATATAACACAGAGATAAAGTACGTGAGTGATACATACTTGAATAATTTATAATTAAGAGGGTTATCATGAAACGTTATGTACCAGCGAACAAGTATACGATATTAAAATGTTATTTAATAAGAATATGATGAAAAATTATCAGCGTAACTAAAAAAATTATAAATCGATTTATAATTTTGATTAATTTTTTTGTTAAACAAAATTAGCCTTATCCTAAAAAGTTATTTTTATTACGTGCTATGGTTTCTAACATGTGAGTTATTCATAGTTACTAGTCAAGCATAATTATGAAATTATTAACAAAAATTTACTTCGTTAATGAAAATTCGTTTTTTCGGAATATTATATCAAAATTTTCAATTATAATTTATAGAAACGACTCTAAAAGTTTTGAATAATTTTTGTAGGCACGACTAGTCTTGATAAATTTTTTACGTATTGGCTAAACAGAAAATGTACCACTACATACGAACTTACTACATACGAAAAAATTTGATACTCAAAACTTAGTTATCTCTAAAAATTAGCGTCGATAAATTATTTGATTGATTTTTCGTAAAAAATGAGTTATTTATTCATAATATATTATTCAAATCAATAATAGTTCGATTTTATAATTGTGATAAATACTCTATCTCAAAATCAAAACATATTCTGTACTAATTAATCTCTTTTAACGCTAACCATAACTTTTTTTCCATTAAATTTAGGTTTGTTTGGATCATTTTACTATAAAATCACTGTAAAATTTACATACTCGACCTTCCGTTACGAAAAAATCGTAACGTATTTTTGAGATTGTATACGATATTTGTGTAAAATTATTTACGCTTTTTTTCAAAAGCACGAGTCTCAATACACGAAATTGATCTATTCTACCATCAATCGCTGACTCTAAAACAGTTGATGACTGTAATACGCAGGGTGAAATGATTCAATAAATAAATAAATAATCAAGCAAACAAGTAGACAAACATACATTCACTCATCTCACAACGCAATCGTCACTCCAGAAAAAAGAAAACCACGCTGCACCGACGAACCGCCAAGAGAAGAATTATCGTGAAGGAAGCCACCGGAGCACGGCCTATAGCCACCGCTCGATTAGCATAAATTCAGCGTCGGCGAGGCAGGCGTCAGGTGTGTGTGTGTGTGCGTGCGTGCGCTCGATTTGCATACCCTTGATCCCCGGGGCGTCGCGTAAACGCCGTTGACAGCGACGACGACGCGTGAATCCCCCCATGCTCTCGAAGCGCAGGCTCGGATGAACGAAGCTTCGCGGGTTATCGCTGACGTGCGGCGATATATAGCGGTGGGAATGGGAAAGAAAACGTAACGAGAACGGGGAAAGAGAATTATTTCGGCCGAAATTTCCGTTTCCGGTCGCTCGCCCTGCGCGATTCCGAAAATACGCCGCGAGACCCGCGCTCGCGCGTAAAAAGCAGCCGCGTTATCGCAAAGCCTCGGCAGATAGTGCTGTTCCCTCGTTATCGCCAACAACGGTCGTGTTTCCCGAATCGGTCAGCCGCGGGAATGACAATAATCCACGCGGAGAGAAGACAATGGGATGTACACCCGGCCGAATTTCGCGATTTGAAAGTAAAATACCGCCGGGGCGCATCGACGGAAATTCGAAGGCAGAACGAGGCCCGCTGGATCGCTGGGCTTGCGCCATTGGAAATTCAATGATCTGCGCGTTCGGACCGAGCAGCGGCGCGTTGATTTCGTCGTGTTCCCCCCACGAAAGGGACAAAAGGAGAGAGGGGACAAAGGGCCAAAAAATCGTCATTAGCATTTTCCGCTCGTTTCCCTCAAAATTCTCTTTCTCCCGGGAGCTGAGAGTACAATATGCACGCGCATCATGAGAGACAGGAGTGTCGAAAAGAGCGCGGGGTCGTTCAACCCGGTCGACGAAGATGGTTTGACTTTGCTGCGCGCGCTGAGGAGAGATAGCGGTGAGGCGAGCGGAAGCGGGGCACCATCATCGTCATCTTCTCGGACACGGACGGAATATATCGGGGAGTTAATTGTGCGCGATAGGAGGAAGAGAAAGGGGGGAATCTGCGGAAGAATTTTTCCGCGGTGATCGGTCGTTCGTGCGTGCGGCAGTTGTTGACGTCCGAGAGAGGCAAAGAAGATGTACTTATAAGCTTTGTAATCTCTACATTTCTGTGGGCTGAATATTTGTTTCTAATTGGTGAAAATCCGAGCACTTGAGTTGAAGGAAAAATTCTCTCAATGGTTATAGGTACTATTCTCTCGTTATTCAACGAGCCAAATTAGAGTAGTAAAACCTTTTTCTTTTCGATTCGAGAGACTTTTTTCCTCGTTTGCTATTGGACGGTTTTAGAAAAAATTCATCCACGAAAATTTAGGAACTAGTACGATTGCTCTACAGAAGTGCCTCATATGTTTGACAGAGTGATAAGCATAACTACTCATCGATTTTCTAGTTTTAGTACAAAAATAATTTTGGAATCCAAAAAGTTCCGTCCGAGTTGGTCCCATGTAGCGAAGCTTTTTTTTATCATTCCGAAAACTTCAGAACTTAAAAACATATTCGTTGGTGGCTTAACGAAATTCATAAGATCTAACAAAAAATCACCTTAATTCTCTAATAGTGGGAATGGAAATGTTTGAAACTAAAAATCAGTTATCTCGCTCGAACATGAAAAATTAGTGTCAACCATTTTTTGTCTAAATGTAAAAGGTAGAAATCTCTGGAATAGATATTTACGTAACAAGTGCGGAAAAGACAGTTTCCCATACGAGTGTGGGAAATCGTCCCGCACGAGTTGTGTACAAGATTTATCGCAACATGTGTGTGGAAAATAGAATCATGTTTTTAATTAATATTTGAGATAAAGTACAGATAATCTATTTTTAATTTACTAAAATGTGTATCACACCCTTTATGACGTACGTGTATACACTATATAGGGGGGTACGCCAAGAAATATCAAACGGATCGGTCGATAAAAAATTTAAATCCAACTTCCGAGATGGCAATAATACTACTCAAAGGAGAACACATTAAGCTCGTTTACATTAATAGAAACTGATGGATGCAAATAAGAGTAGCAATACCTTTTCGCAATACTATTTATCCAAACACCTTGTCTCTTACTCTACAAACATAAATATTACTCTGACACCGAAGATAATTGAAATTTTGTTATGAAAACGATTACGTGAAAACAGTTATTCTACTTTTACTTTTTCTCGTTACTCTCGTGTTTTTATAGTTGATACAAGTTTAATGAAACTCTGTAACTATTGTGATTAAGAAATTTGTAATACAAATAAAAATATAAAGTATGATAAAAGTATGCAAAAGATTCAAAAAGATACTTAAAAGATTCATGTTTTAATAAAGTTTTATCAGTGCAAAAAAAATTTTTAAGTGTGTGGCACATATATTTCCGCACACTTTTTGCGTCATAGATCTTTGCCGCACACTAGCAGTGTTAAAATGGTTTTGTGTCAATCACGGTATTATTATAATTTTTTTTACTTTCAACTCTTTTGTTTGACGTATTTGACTTTTAACCTGATAACCTGATAGGTCCATCGTCAAAAATAACTATTTTCAGCTAATCCAGAAGTAGACTAAAAATCGATGGGAAGATTCCGCCCTACGAGTCACACAAAAGCGTAAAAAAACCTCAAAACTTCCCGCACCGATGATAGGTGATGCTGACGGGGGGGATCGGAGTATAATCAACATTATCCTAGACACATCGCAGCAGAGCACGTGCGCGATCGAGCCGAGAGAGAGAGAGAGACCGGCAAGTCATAGGTCACCGCAAACAATCCGTCGCGTCCGTGGGAAAGGCCGCTGGTGTAAACGTGCATAAATATACATGCGCGAGATGACGGCGATGGACGCCCGAGCAGATGCGATCGAGAGGCGCGGAAAAGTACGGCGCGTATATTTACCTCCTCTTGTACCGTACAACTGTACCACGCGATCGAATATGTATTCGCGACCGGCGTCGCGGTGGCTTTTGTGTTCTGTACGTTTTGTGCGTGCGCGAAATCGGATCACGCGGCGAGCGGGTGCTTGGGGATTCGTCGCGCGATCGGCGCACGAGGCGCCGCGATAACGCGGGATCGCGTCGATTTTGAAAGTATTGTGCGGCCATTGCAATTCTGATTTAATTCCAAATAATTTACGCCAATGGCTCTCGTAAGAATATACTCGAGCACATCAGGTGTTATATGTTAAAGTGGAAAGGAGAAAAAAAGTAAGCGTTTGTAGGCCAACGCTGGCCGCGTCGTCGAAAAGAGTTCTGTAGCGCGAAGAAACAAGTTCGGACGGGAGGATAAGTTTCTTCGCCGAAGAACACGTAAGGCCGAGTTGACGAGTAATTAAAAGCTTCTCGAACTAAAATGGAGCGCAATAATATCACTTGCTCGAGCGTTTATCGCGAATCTCCTTCTGTGGCTTATTGAGTGAAAAAAAAAAAAAAAAAAAAAAAAAAAAACAGGAAAAGAAAACTTGTACCCTTTCCAAAAGTTGCAGTATATTTAACGCACGGGCCGTTTAGGGTTTCGTTTATGTGATTACCCGACCACCTCAATGAGTGTATCTCCATACACTTAGAGAAAAATTTATTAAAATCGAATAATACATTCGGTACAATCGTCCCTTGGATTCGTCTATTTGATCAAAACAAACATTCATTTAATCGTTGAAAATCGATTTTCGAAACATTTCGATCTAATAAATGTCCGTTCCAAGTTTTCATTTTGAATAAATATTTATTCAGATCGAACAAATAGACTCTAGGTGGAAAACCCGTACTTACACTGTCAACTCAAACATTTCTCGAGTCCGAAGTATGTTATGAACAAACTGTTTATCTTTCTTAACATTTTTTTTTTAAACTTGGGTATCAAAACTATAGTGTTTGAGATAATTAATAAGTTTGAAACGTTGTCTCTCAACATAGGCTCTAATGGAGAGCAGCAATCGCAGCTTAGGAGAGTAATACTTGCAAATCAAAATAATTTAATAAAAATGTACCGAAATATACTTGAGTGTTTCTACTTGTTCTTCACATTTTTCCAATCACAGATCGACCGTACGAAATAAAAATCAGGCCATCGAACACAACTTTTCCTATTGCAAAAGTGTTGGAATGTAACCTACAGAACTGTCATTATATGCAGTAAATAATAATGTTCTGCTCAGTCCACGAATTGTCCAACCCAAGGCACGATCGTCCCAATTCTCGGTCCCACCAAATATGTCCCTCTTAAAAAAACGCGCAAACACAAATCAGCGTCGTTTCCCAAAAAATCTCACCCCCCTTCGAGCCCCAGTCCCACGACACCCCCTCCATCTACACAAGATCGATCGCCGCGCGTGGGCGCGTATGCAGCGTCCAACCTCGTTTCCGCCCCCCCCCCCCTCCGCTCGACCGACCGCGTACAACAGTGGAGACTAAAAAAATAAAAAAAAGAGGGGACACAGCTATACGCGCGCGTCATGCACTGCCGTTTTTTCTCTTCCGATGCAAGTACATATTACATGCACAGCGCGCAGTAGAGCACTATCTATATCCGCTCGGGCTGCGGGGCGAGGTAATAATCGGCGCGGTGCAGGTGTCCCCCCGAGGTAGCGTGGGAGACGCAAACACCTATCTCTCACGAGGACACGCTGGCTCTCTCCCCCTCTTTGCTCCATTACTCGTCAACCGAACGGACGTGTGTGTGTGTGTGCGTGTGTGTGTGCGTGTGTGTGTGTGTGTGTGTGTGTGTGTGTGTGTGTGTGTGTGTGTATACTTTTACATACGTGACTAAACGAGAGGGAGAGTGGGTGGTGGTCTCGCTGGGCACTGGGGGTAATGAGAGGTGAGGGGAGTTGAGTCGTCATGGAGACTCGCGGAGAAAACACACGCGAACTTTGCCTCTCGCATCGTAGCGGGGGGCACGACGCGACGCTCTTGCCCGTACTGTGAGTGGGCTGTTTTTCATTTTTCGGTACTTTTGAGCTCTCTTCGGTCCTCCTCCCTCATGTATCACGTAAGACATAGTTTTGGGGGTCAAATTTTTACTTCTTCGAAATGAAGGTTCTCCCGTTTTTGGGACGCGATCTATATTATTGCGACTCAGAATCGATGTATATTCATGTTACTGTGCCACTGTGTTATCGGGTTATCGTGCGATGGGTTTATACGCAATAATAGATCATCGTGCGAGTATCTTTTGCTGTTTGTACTGTTTATCGTTTTGAAATGGTGAAATGTCGATGGCAAACGATGCCTAGATAATTAATAATTCATTGAATTTAGGTTACTAAAGAAAGTAGATGAAATTTGACCCTGGTAAAGTTAGGTTAAAAGTTTTGGTTGGAAGTCACGCGTGACAAAATAAATCCCTCGTTGTTGCAATCAATAACAGCCTGTTTAATATTCATCTTGAAATTAACCATCTTCCAATTTTTCGTCGATAGAGCATAGTTACTAATGGGTCATTTCACAAAAAACGGGATATTTTGGTGTGTGAAATAGAATTTTCATAATTTATTGTTAAGAATTTCATTATTAATTTTTCCCTGTTATGATAGGTCCACACTTGCTGCGAACTTTTGGGCCCGGCTTCATTGGCATTAAAAAAAAAATTATGGTAATTTAAATGGAATTTTTGAAATACTTGAAAAAGTCATTATCATAACGGTACTTTTTTTACGATTCTGAAGCCCCAAATAGGAATTTATCAACGGTTGGGTACATATGCACACCATAAGCATTCGTTATCTAATCGATAATTCAAAATACAGGGAGATATTTTTAATTCAAGACAAGTTTGATTTGTCAGTATGGACGGATTTTCTACCTTAAGTTTCGTGTGTTGGCAATGATGTTACATTAATTGTCAATTATTCGTCAATGTTTATTAATTTATTCATGTGTATATTGTATGGTAAAATAACCAAATATGATGAAGACATTATTATTATATAACTTATTATTTTATAACATTATATGCGTGTAAGGTATTAAAAATTACTCAATTCGAGTTTCAAGCGTAAAATAAGTCTACTCACGAAACATAATCTTCTTATTTCTTACTCCGTTGTTGATGCTCATTGCTCAATAGAATACTTGTTCACTCGACGAATGACTAGATCACACTGTGAGCTTAGTCAGCTGAGTGAGTCAGTGGTCAGTGACCCAGCTGAGCTGCGCACTCTATACTGCGCAATGAGCTGCGCAGCTCATCTGATGTTTTGTTTACAGTGTGAATTAGTCATTCATCGAGTGAACACGTATTGTAGGTATTGAACGGTAAGCGATCAACAACGGAGTTAGAAATAAGAATATAATGTCCGTGAGTAGACTCATCTTTTAGTTGAAACTTAAATTGAGTAGTTTTGAATAACGTATACGTATATAATGAAATTATATAATATAATAAGTAATGCAAGTAACACAATAAATATGTATGCATAGTTAATTTAGTAATTTCACTACATAATATATTCATGAGTCATTTCACGAAAAACGGGAAATTTTTTAGTGTGAAATAGGATTTTGAAAATTTAGTGTTAAGAATTTATTTATTATGTTTTCTATGTTATGTGAGGTCCAAACTGGCTGGAAACTTTTGGGCCCGGTTCTATTATCATTTTTTGCGAACCCCTGTTAATTTAAAAGGGACTTATATAAAGCTTCAAAAAAGCATTACGGTAATGAAGGTCTGTCACGTAATGGTACTTTTTTGACAATTCTGAAGCTCCAAAGGAATTTTTCAATGAAATTTAGTTTGATGCATATGCACACCAAAATCCGTCGTACACTATAGTCACCTCATTGATAATTTAAAATAACCTTTAAGATTAGGGGAATTACGGTAATGGCCGCTCACTGTACCGGGGCTAACTGTCTATATTCATGATGACACTACGACTAGCCGCATTTGAATTTTTAGTTGAAAAAAATTGTTGAATATGTTTGTTCGCTCTACTATATAAAATTGTCACTTCTAAATCTCAGAGAACAGACCTGGCCCTTCTGAATCATATGTCTTGTACAGTTCAAAAGTGTCAAAACTAGGCTTCACAATTGAAACCGATTGAAACGTCTTGTATTATGCTTTCTGAAAAAATTTGTATCGTCCTAAACTACTAAAAAAAGTGCTAGACGGTTCAGATTATTGGAAAATACATCTTGAAAAAAATACAAAGTAAATCCACATCAGGCAGTATAAGCCGCTAAAAATGAAATTTTCAAATGCTTCGCAATACGGTCATGACATTTTGGCATGTTCTTTCCATTCTACGGCCACGGCAAATATTTTTTCGACTCGATTTTAAAAGGGCTTTCTAGAGACAATAAGTTTACACTGATTAAAAAAAGTTTCGCCTCAAAATAATAAAATGCGTTGTTTGTACACATGTGTTACGCATAGGCTTCATGAAATATCGCAGTTTTTGCGAGATTACCCTAATACAAATCCAACGTACGCACCGGATGAAACGCGCCCAATACAGGCTCCCCGAATATATCCAGAAAGAGAAAAACCTAGCGAGCGTTCTCAGCGATCGCGCGGATGCCCGGTCACGTCGTCGGTTTTTTTCGTTCTTTCCAGCATCGAGCGTCAAGATCCTCCGCTCGCACCCCTCCGACCGCGCTATTCGCCCCGCAGGTACTACACCTGGCCCAGCCCTTCCGCGAGGGGAGAGAAATCAGAGAGCCGAAACGGGGAGAGAGAAAGATAGAGAAGGGCGACAGAGCGTGCGGCAGTAATAATCCATACAATGTTGGGCGTGTGTGTGTGTGCGCGCGCCGGCCGCGCTTATCGTCAGAGTCTGGACAAATAGACGCTACGCGCCCTCGCGCTCGCCCCTTCGGCCGTCATGGGAGGAACGACGAGAGGGCGACGAGGGTGGATGTGGATACCGTATTTTTCGTCCCACCCCACGCACGCGCGCGCTATACAGGTATACCAAAAACCGTCCCCTTTTAATTGTTGCTCTCTCGGCTTTGTGAGATTTTTTTAGTACTGCTCTATGTAGCTAACTAATTTGTTTAAACTAGAAACTGTATAGATGATGTTTCGATCGTACGTTATGCCAAAATTGCAGTGAAAAAACAATTGATTCAGATTTGGGTTGAAGGAGCAGCTGACTTGGAGCACTTTTTTTCGTCTCCTAAAACTTGGGGCAAGCTTACAAGCGAGAATAATTGGCTGTTTTGCGTTCGTAAATAAATAGCGGTACTTGCTGCCGCTGAAAAACTCGAGCGCACAAAATTCTCCCCATCCAGTCGCTTCTTCAACCCAAATCTTTATCAGCTCTTTATCAACTACAATTTCGAGTTGGTTGTTTCTCTTGCCGTATCAACGTTCGCAATCACCTCGGCTCATCTCGTCACAAATCCAATATCCCTCAATTGTCCCCCGGACGTTATACTTCCAATCCCAACCCAAAGTAATCACCTTCCCCATCTCTTGGTTTGAAAAAAGCATGACTAGCCAGGCTTCCCAATGAAAAAAAGCCACCCCCCAGTGATTATAACGAGTCCAGCGAGCGGATTGCACGAGAACGGGCACCGGTACATCAGTACATAAACAGCGGGGCGGTGGTGATCGTCCGTATACACACCGGGCGATGATTCAACGATTCGCGAGGGCTAATCCGTTTACGAGGCGAACAGCCACCACCCACGCCGGAGTGTACGCGGTGGTAGAGAGAGAGAGAGAGAGAAAAAAAACGAGCCCCCGTGCGTAGGGCCGATCGCGGAGGGTGCGCGTCCTGTGAGAGCTGCTCTGCGTACCTCGGCTCCAGTGCTCTCGGATATACCGCGCGCACACGCGTCGGTGTATATGCATAACATCTCCCCTTCGGTTCGTCCTTCCGTTTCCGCGCGCGGAGGGAACGCACACACGCACAAACACCACCAGCTAGACTCTGATGCGGAGCCGAGGAGGGAGCGCGGGCCGTTGCCATCGCGATTCTCGGGTCACAACACCGCCTCGGGATAATCGGCCGGCCGAAAGTTGGAGGGGGAGGAGAAAGAGATGGACAGGGACGGCGCGCCGTTGCGACCATTTGCGCGGGAATCAATTTCCGCCCCGGACTCCTTTAGTACGCGCTCTCCTTTCCCGCTGAAGCTTTTTTTTTTTTTTTTTTCTACCTTGTTCGTTTGTGTGGGTGTGACTTTTGGTTATCGGGGCTCTGAAATCGTCTTTGTCGTTGATTGTGGGATGACGGGGCGGAGTGTCGCGGGAGATTAACGCTAGCACTGGCGTTGGGTTTGACGTATTGTTGTTATTCAGTTCGTAGAAATGGTATGAGTATCGGGGGTCTTATGTCAGAGAGACTGGACGATCCGCTGAGAATTTTTCATCGTCCAATTTCAGGGGGTCGACTGGATAGTCATGACGTTGAACAGATATCCACCTTGTCAGTATATTCCTTTGTTACTGATGTGAATTTCACAAAACGCAAATATAGCCGCGAGGGATCACTTCAATTTTTAAATCAATAGCTTTGCAGGTCTCCGGGGAAACGTTATATCTAAACTCTATCAGATGCTCGATCAAGTCCTAATCTAGTGCCTTCGTATTTCGGTTGTGTAAAATTTATCCAGACAACATTAATGTGATTAGGAAACGAAAAAGTAAACTTATGCACGACTAATTATACCAATGAGATCTAATTACGTTCGTACTAAGCATTTATGAAAATTAAAACTGCAGTTCCATCTTTTTCATTCGGTCCCCCGATCATTTGTCTATCTTTACCTCGACATCATCCTTCTCTTCTTTGCGCTCTACCTGAGCTGCATAAGCTCGTCTGACCCTCGGAGCGACTGATTCTGTTTTCGCTGTCTCTCTGTCCCGCGGTTGTATAATTTGTCGGGTGCACCGCGCAGTCTTCTCTCAGATCGACGCTTTCGACCCTTTTCTAATGCATCTCGAGTTGGTTTCAATGATGAAAAAAGCACAATATTATATCTGGGCACATTTCGATCCTGATGATGAGTTAACTCTCCACGTTATGACAATTTTTTCGTGTCAGTGAGAATTAGGTCAATACACTATATTATACATGAGTGTATGTAGAATATGTCGTTTGCCGTGATGTATATACGCATATATATAGAAAGGTAATTTTTACGTCGAAGCAGTCAAAGTAATTTACATGCTTACATTTCTTCGAGACGGTTTGTATTTACGTGGTTCTTTGAAACGCTAGTGGGAATTGGAGGCAAGAGTCCATGAATTTATCGTGTCAATTGTTCTTTATAATCGTTATACCAGTGCGACGATTTATTTTTATATACCCACGTGAACGCTTAACGGTCTGATAGTTTATGCAGAACGACCCGTAATGTCTTTATACAGAAACACTACGTTAGTCCTCTTTTTTCACGAATATAGACGTTACTCAAGCACTTTGCGCGTTTTTTATTTTTGTTTCATCATCTCACAAATAGTAGCGATTGACTTGAAAAATCATTTTTATAGAAAAAATTTGTTTATTTCTACTATTTCCTTCGCATTGCACGTTTTACTCTTCTTAACCTCAAATAATTTAACTCTTAAACCCTTTGGTGATCGTTCTTCGTGATCTCATAATTATAAAATTATACTTTGTCAACGATATGTTTAATCTGCTGTACGTATATAAGATTGAAACGATTGACTTTCAAACGTTTTCTAATCACACGCTCTGAACGAACCGCGTGATAGAGATTCACGCCAATCGAACCTCGAACAAAAAGGCTTGATTTCGTGACCATCAATCATTCATAACACATAATGTTCAATCAATATCATATCCCACTTGGTTTCATTTTTCATAAATATCCACACTATGAACAATTACAATCAGCTTACATTTTTTGTTTACCCAAGCTTTTCAACATTTAGTGAAATCATTTAGGTTTCACAACTTATCAACCCAGTCTTTAGAAAAAGAGAATTGTTAAATGTGCGCGTAAGAGGAAGGATCCTCTCCCACCTGTTTGTAGCTCTCATTTTTTTTCATCCCCATCACTCATCATTAAACAAAATATCCTTTGACCTACGATTCTGAACCATCCCAATAGTCATCATCGCTAAGCCATCAACTTTAAATAAATAGTAAAAAAATAGGGCTGATTCGGGGGACCAGAGCAGAAAAACGTTACGCTGCAGCAGTCCAGAACAGACACAGAGCGAACGAACGATAAACTCAGCGAACCCACAAGTAGCGAGCATCGAGCATACAAGTCGGAGGTAAGACTCGCACACGAACACACCAACACAAAAACACAAGCCAACAGAACAGAAAAAAGAAAAAAAAAAAAAAAAAAAAAAAAAAAAAATACAAGCCAACAGCGAGAGAGAGAAAAAAGGGGAGGGTATGAGAGATACGCACACAGTTGGACGGATAAAACGCGCGAAGGGGCGCATACGGGCAATGCAGACTCGCGCCCTTCCGAGCGCGTAACGTTAAAAATGTGGGTGCGGTTGCTGGTGCTGCTGATCGTTGTGCGTCCACGTGGTGTATATACCTATAGGCATATATTATATATACGGGAATAAGCGTGCCGGGCGCGTGCTGGGCTCGCGACAGCTGCGCCCATCTAGACGCCGCCGCCGCCGACGACGACGACGATGATGCACCTGCTCCCATATACTCTGCTGCGTTTTGGCCCCGGCACTTTATGCGCTCTCTCTCTCTCGCTCTTTCCGCCTCCTCTTCCTACCCGTTTTTATCCTCATTCTCTCTCTTTCGGGAGAGGCTGGTGGTTTTTCGACCCCGAATAGGTGTACCTATTATGCGCGGAGGACGTTGAGCTCGAGGGATGCACCTGAGGAGGGAGCGGGTGGCCGTTGGCCGTTGCGTTCTCGGCAGATCGATCGAGCCCCGTGTGAGATGGACAAGTGGACGCAGTCTGAGGCTACGGGGGCGTGATTTTTTGATTTTTCAGAACGACGCCTGGCATGTTATGCGTCAGGTGTTGCCTGTCGCTAACGCGTGGACTCACAGAGAGTCGGCCGAAGAAGAAATAAAGCCACTCGGATGCTTCGCCGGAATAGTTTATCTTTACTAGCCGGCGTATGTATCTTGCACGCGCATCACGATAGAACACACTATCTGGAATATTAGGAGGCTTGTGACGCGGTCACTAAAAACTCGCTTCGAGGCTGCAGCCGATAATGTTATACGGACATGACGGCTGATGGAGCGAAGTATTATTATTGCTTTTGCGTCCCGAGTACCGTGTTTTTTTTTTTTTTTTTTTTTTTTTTTAATTTAACTTATTTTTACTCCGCGAGGCTCTAGTACTAAAAAAAATACGGATCCACGTGAACAGTGCGATTACGCAAGGTAGATTTCTCTGGAGCAATAGTTCAAGCTATTTTGGGTGAACTCTAAATGCTGCGATCGAAATTCATGCGGAAAATATGTGAAAATTTAGCCGATTCCTTCAATTATTTCAGTACGACCAGAGACAGGCATTTGAAACAATTGCATAAGTCCCTGCAGCCTCTTGGCGCACGCAACAGCGGTGCTGGCAACGCCACTTTCGATTTTTCCTTTCCAATCTCCTGCTCCTCCTTCGTTTTCTGTTGCATCAAAAAACACACGTAATCGAAGGTTGTGCGCCGCTGAAAATGTACATATCTATATACGCTCAACGAGGAAAAAAAGAAATTCCTCACGATGCTATTAATGACCGTTGCGCACGCTTACGATCCACGCATTATACACACACGGTCATGTAATGTAGTCGGAAAGAAGGAGAAGAGGAGAGTATATAGATGTGGGCAGCTCTTGGCTATTCAAGACGGTGGCCTGCTCGCGTATTTTTACCGAGGCAACGCGCACCACTCTCGTGCATTATGCTAAATTGTCTCGAGCACGTATACGTAGGTGGGGGGTAAAGGAGGAGGAGAAGGTGAGCGTACAGAGAATGCCCGCATGTGCGCTATATACGTGCATATATATGTATTTACACAGGTATGAATACGAGGATGGCATGCATGTATTTTTCTTATTCTCTATAATCTGTTAGCGTATCTATAGCTAAGTCACTCTAGACAATAACTGTTTATATTTTGACGATGTGATCATCTTCCATGTTTATATTTGAAGAGGCCTTACTTACATCATATAATATTTATACCTGCTGAGGCTAGGTGGGTGTAACAGTATATTTATATCTCTATATTTTAATTTGTACTGCAATGAAGGTAGTGATGTTTAATTATAGTTCCAATCTATGGAAGAGTTGAGTTGGTTCTTATGTCTTTAATAAATCATACTGTTGAATAGAGTCCATGCGATTGAGTAGGTTCATGGGTTACTGTAACACATCGATTAGAGGCATGTGAATCCCACATATATTATCATCCAAACACTCATGTTTTGTGATTGTAAGGTACCAAAAGAATATAGTGGGGACTGATAATAGTCGTAATACAACATTAAGTGACAAGCAAAGTCCCTCTGATTCAGCTATAATACTTGAGTAAAAGTTAAGAACCCATAGTAGATATAGACGGTAAAGTAGAAGTTGAGAAAAACAGTTCGGGATTCTTGGGGAATCAGTAAGTTCCATCACTTATGTGCTGTGTGGTTTGAGAACCTTGAGTGGTTCCTTATAAGGATTATGAACAAGTTTGAATTGTTTAATTTCACGCATGAAGAATTCATAGTCTTTGACAATTGTTGTAGTATATATACCATACATGGTTCAAGATCCTTGTCACATCAATATATCATGAGACTGGGGAGTTACGAGTTCGAGAATAAAGGCTTTACATGCCGATATCCACCAATCCCGAAAAACGTCGTTCTGTGGTTATGCATATATTTATGTAGACTTGGATAATCGTTCAGGTTACAGATGAGCAGTTACAAATGAGCAGAATATGGCGTGTAAGTTAAGATAGACTTAACATGCGCGACATTAGGCCCTCTAGAGAGATATGTGAAGTATACATGTATATTGATCTAGAAACTGTATTTGTTAGGTTAGGAGGTATAAACATTTTTCTTTTACTTATCAAGCCTCTCGTCATTGTAATAAGAGGTTGTAGATAGGATTCCTATATACGGCATGATCCACGGGATCTCACTTTCGAATTGTGAAGCATGTGGGTCCCACTTGTATACAGTGGTGTACACACTTTTGCTCTTAAATCAGAAGGCTGGAAGGCAAGTGAGTCCCGCATATTATACAGTAATCTGCACACACTTGCTTTTAAATTGAGAGTCGTGTAAGTTCCACACGTAAATTAATCCATGTATCTCCACCATCTGATTGCAAAGATATTAGTTTTACATGCTTGGTGACATACACTACCAATTTGAAATCGTAATGCATTGAATCCCACATTATGCAATGGTCCACACAATTATGCATCTAAGTAAGGACGCATACAAGTTCCGGTTGTGATTTTGGAGCAAGTGTTTCCCTGTGTTTTCCACGTGTACATGCTTTTTATTAGCAGCCATGTGAACCCACTCACAATACATCTTCACTTTAAATTTGAAGATGCATGAGTCCCAAGGAATACATAGCGATCCACACACTCTTACTTGTAGATTTAGAGGTTAATGAACTTTACATGTGTTGGGACCCACACACTTCAATGGTGATTAAAAGGTTTATCATTCCTTCATCGATTGTGATCAAGACAACTGCGCTTGGTGATTGGTAAGCATGCAAATCCTCGCATGACCTGTGATTTGAATTATCCTGCATTCGGTACTATTCTGGAACTGATTCCTGAAACTTCTTTCTATTACATGTCACATTACCCTATCTCCTGCTTCTCCCAATTGTCAATCGACCTGATGACGGAAGTAAAGCCAAACGTACGGTAATGCGTACACCCACCTATACGCTCGTTCGAGAGAAAGAGCTACTGGTGACGCGGACAGGATGCGCGTGACGATTGTATTAAGTAATCTTGGTATCTCTCTTCTGTTGAGACAAGTCCTAACGCCAAGGGACTTATCTTCTTTTTTCTTCATTCGTTCCTGTTGTGCGGTGTACACGGCTGATGCTGACGAACGAGACTTGATTGAACAAGGCACTCCGCGTAGATGCGTTAGTCAGATCGACGTTACGCAACCGATCGTATGTTTACCCGTACCAAACCCCAAATTGGAAATAAGTAAAAAATCGACAGCGTATCAAATATCATCAGACGGTCGGGTGTGGGGTGAAAGGAAGAGCCGGAGATGTTTCCGACTTCTCGGCCTCGTAACTGCTCGGGGTAGGAATAGCGGGAGCAAAAGGCGCGGCCGATGCAAGTGTACAGGCAGGAAGGAAGGGAAGAAAAGGAAAGGTGGGTAGAGGGAGAGATGATGATAATGTACAGGAGAAGATGGGCCGGACAGGGGGAGGGAGAGAAAACATACGGCGTCGTTGCTCGTTGTGCCACGCGGCTGTGTGTATACGTAGCTTGTGATGACAGATGTTGGCGCGTACGGCATTTAGATAATTAATCCGGAGCTCTTGGGGGCTTGCTTCTATCTCTCTGTGTACTTATTACGCACGTATACATGTACAGAAACGCACATCGTACTGTGTCGTAGGAGAGGAAGAGATTGTTATTATTACCCGCTTGTCTTTCGTATAGTATGTGTGTATTTGGGCGAGCCACAGTTTTTACGACGTTACACTCTCGGGAGACGTTGCAAGGGTGGATGAGGCAAAGTCATAATGTGGATAATATCCTGCGTGTGCACACGATTCGTCTCGCGCGGCTTGGCTCGCCACCGCTGGTGGTACCTACACCCTCGCTCACGTTATACCTCCTCCGTAGACTGGCTTCGTGACTTTTCAATGGGGACCTTCATTATTTGGCCCTTCTACTTCTTCTTTTATGTATGTGTGGGTACCCTTCTTAGGTATAAAGTATCATGGTCAGTCGTATTTGACGCGCTAATTCTGTATAGACATGTTTTTTGGATCTTGCTCTCTTAGACGTCGTAAAGATTGTGGTGGATTTACCTAACCATAGAGTACGATAGATAAAGGATGCTCAATTAGTTTATAAAAAAATAAAATAAAATAGAGATTCAAGCAAAATTCTGTAAACTGTCGTAATACAAGACTAAAGTTTGACTTTGTGGAATTCATAAATTGATGTCTCCGTAGTTCTGATTTTATATTGCTTAACCTCATACTTTGTAGTTCCAAGCTAACCTATACTAATGATTATACCAATTTCACAGATTTCCAGTCAATTTCATACTCTCAAAATGTATCATACATCCATCGCTACCCCGAATCACCTCGAAATCGCGAAAACACATATACCCCCATCTCTGATGCTTCTGCCGAGCGGCAATCACAGCAGCCCCGACTACCGGCATCAGCTGGCAGTTGCTGAAACCCATTTAACTCGGGCCCTCGAGAATTCCTCGGGTCATTATCCTCCTTCTCCCAGCTCAAACGAGGAACAAAAAAAACGGCCCACTAGCGTATCGTCGTCCCTACAGTGCACAAAGCCAGCGTAGAAGAAGAAGAAGCCGAAGAAGGAGGACGAAGAAGAAGAACAAGCATCAGGGGAAGCTTAAAAAAAAAGGAGTCAAGCTAAAGTAAAGGGAGGGCGAACGGATCGATAGCTCCTCTCCTGTTTCGAAAGATCGGGTCTGGGAGGAGGGGGGGGGGGGGGTATCTCCACCGCCGCGCCTTGCCCTCTCCTCCTGGATATAATATACCTGGTGGCACGCGCCGGCCGGGCAACAGCTGCTCGTCTGCTTTCCTCCCTCTACACATTGTGCTCGGCTTCTTCGGCTGACCATCTCTCGAAGGAGAGAGTTCCTTGCCTTCTCCGCAGGAGGAAGAGGAGGCTTGAACGCGTGCCCTGTTCGTGCGCAGGGGAGGAGAAGAAGGAAGAGGGGTGGTGGTCGACGTGCGGGCGAAGGGAGACAAAGCTGCCAAGGGGCTAACGCACTTTTGGACGCAGGACGCAGGAAGATAACGTTTATTTGCCTCCGTGCACACGCGTGTGTGTGTGTGTGTGTGTGTGTGTTTGTAGGTAAGTACGATGTGTTTGTAGGTACGAGGAGCTCCAAAGAAAAACGAAAGTGCAACGGCTCTCGGAGCGAGGAGGAGGAAGGAGAGCGCGCGCACGCGCTAGTCAGCGGGGCTACAATTATTATGTAGACGCGAGGAGGAGAGCAGCAGCAGACGGTTTTCTAGGAAGACTTGCTTACCGTTTCTCTTTTTTTTTTCCTTTTAGTATCGACGGACTTGGCTGATCCTGGAGATTTTGATGATGATAATAAAAAAAGTATTGCCGATACCTCGTTTCTGATATCCTTTGGGAAGGGTAGGGTTTGTCCGTGCCAGGGCGCTGTCAGGAAACGTTTGGCATTCGTCGTGGGTTATCGTTGCTGATCACTGCTTATCACAAGCTTGCTACTTACTATCGCTCATCATCGGTATATCCACGTCGTATAAAAGTAGAATTTAGCGTATGCTTTACACTAAAAACTGGTTAGAGATGATTCGTTTTTTCTTCTCCCTTTACGAATAATGAATAAAGTAGCCTGGTACGTGCTATGGAAATAATACTCAACAAAAATAATAAAATTAATTGGTTTTGTATCCGTATGAACAAGAATAAGTGAGTACGACGTGGTCCTTCCTATTCTTTGTCCTATCTTATTCGCGATTCAATGCTGGTTTATTTCCCCACCATTAACGCTTAGGTGACTATTGACGATGCTTGGTAATATTTGGCTTCAAATCATTCTAACTCTCAAGCCTATCGTTCTAATGTTCTATGATGATGATAACATCCCAAATTCATTATCTCATCGCAATATCACATTTAGGTACATCCAATTAGATATCAAGGCCACCGCACACGCAATCCCCTTCCATGTACCATAAAAACTGTGATCAGGAACACAAAGCATATAGATGATATCCAAACGCACGAGCACGCGAATAAAAAAGCCCACATACCCCGTGCCTCCGAGAAAAATCGATATAATAGGGAGAGATGCAGAGATTGAGGAAATCTAAAAAAAAACAGGGAGAGCCGGGAAAAGGTGACGGAGCACATGCAAGAGAGAGGAGTCGGCATGCACACCTTGCCGCAGATGACGCCGTCGATGATCCGGCGCGTGCCGCTCTCCTTTCTCCCTCCTCTTTCGGGTCTGCGTGCATACATGTGCGGTGTACGTATGTATAAAATTGGAAGATGCACATTATCCCGAGGCGGGAGCACTGAAAATGGATATCGTTGCGTCCGAGAAGTGATGCAGCAGATCGGGGGTATGAGTGCGAGTGCAACCGTTTTTTTTTTCTTTCCTTATGCGTGCAGAGGAAGACGAAGTCGCGTGTGCAAGATGACGGCTGCGCGTGTCCTCTGTCATTTGGCAGTCTTACCGATCGCCGGGACTGGGTATTATATAATACGTGTGCGGAGCGACAGCTTGTTCCGGCCAAGCCAATGTGGTAATTTAATGGATGCGCCGATCTTTTTTTTTTTTGCGCAAGAGACGTATGGTGCATGGGTACTCGTTTTTACAGTTAATTAGTTTTTTTATGCGTATATGTAAGGCTGCGTGGTCCTGTGTGGATGATATGACATATATCTTGGTGCTGGGTCGAGATGTAGGTTGTCGTATGGTATTGTCAAAATATTTTGCTTCGTGATTATGTAATCTTATGATCTCATGTTAAAAGATGTTTTTCTTTGAAAATCATGAAATTAGATGTATTTAATAAGATTTGGGGGAGTTTATGCGCGAAGCGTGCAGTGGGCGGAGCCCTTTCAAATGTTAAAATTATGAATTCCTTGCTTTTCCGGGCTTAAAGTTATTATTCAGCGTGTTTGTACGTATACTTTATAATTAATGCTGGTACAGCAACCGAGATGATAGTAATACTCAGTTGAAACGCGAGATGTAAAAATAATATAATATTACATAATATATTAAAATATACCAAAATATATTATAACACAATATAAAATAGTATGATACAAATTAAAGTTAGGAACGGATGTAAAATCGAGGAAATCAATCTGCAATCCTTTTCTTTTTTTTTTTTTTTTTTTGGTTTTCAAGCAATATCGCTAGATTTTTCATCCAACTCTTTCAAAAAATATTCCTGCAGTTAAAGAAGCAGAATGTTCGTAATAGTTTCCTAATTTGAAGAGCATAAATGAAAAAAAAAAAAAAAAACCGAAACGAGATAATCTTAATCGTTGATTTCAAGGCGAGGACCGGAACTTTTTTTCAATTAGAAATAGAATGAGAACCAATTCTCCCTCTAAGTGCACCCATAAAACGACTCAATCGCAGCCTCAGCCTTTCACAATGACAAACGCGCACCTACACCGAGCAGTAGAATCGATCTCATTCTCTCCTCCACCTTTTCGGGAGAAACAGAGAGGCGGAAAAAAACAAACCGACCGACCGAAAAAAAGCTACCTCGATCCGCATTCGGACTCGTGCCGGCGTCTCGCGGCTGTGATGCTGCTGGCGGCTGGACGCAACATCTTGCGCGCGCGACTGCACCACCCGCTCTGCTCTCCCCCCGAAAAATACCTGTTTGTCTCTCTCCCGGTGTATTTAAAACGAGAAAAAAAGAAGGAACGAGCCAAGACGATGAGGATGAAGAACAAGAATTACCGAGGGGGAGAAAAGACGAGCGGCACACGACGCGACTCCGGCACCTGCTACCGCAGCAGCGAGCGCAGTGCCTTGCAACCGGTAACTCGAGCCCGGCACGAGCCAAACCGATCATCTCTCTCTCCCGTTGTGCTCTGCTCTCCTCCGCCTCCTCCTCCCGATCCTGCGGGCTCTCCATCTCACTTCGCCTTCCCCCGTTTTTTTTTTTTTTTTTTTTTTTTTTTTTTTTTTTTTTTTTTTTTTTTTTTTTTTTTTTTTTTTTTTTTTTTTTTTTTTTTTTTTTTTTTTTTTTATGGTATCCGAGGGCTCTCTTTCCGCCTTGTGCTTTTTTTCCGACTGGTTCGTGCCCTCCTTTTTACGCTTAGATTACCATATCGAAAATCAATACGGTTGTTGAGTCCGTTTCTACATTGGGTGGTGCTTGGTTTTTACTTTGATGTTTTTTTTACATTATAGTGATCCAAGTTCGAATCGATGGGAATTAGTTTAATTCAACCAGTATTCTTAAACATTCAATCTCTTAAAAAAACAATTACAATGAAAATTTGATTTTTTAATTGAAAATTATTTCAATTCCTTTATTGACCACATGGTATTTGGATCCAAAATCTATTGAATTTATTTGTTGATTGATTGATCTTTCAATTAATAATTTTATTTGTTTTGTAAAATACGACATTGATGACACTTTTCTTTACTTAACCGCCTTTTTTCCTAAAACTTAAAAAAAACAGTGCGTCTACCATAGGGTTCAAAAACATTTAAAATTCTATTGAAATAAAGTTTATTTTATCGTACTTTATTTAAATCTGTAATATCTTGATCGATATGGTGAATAAAATCTACAAAGAATAGTTACTTAATTGGCGTAATAAAAAATTTCCTTCAAAACAGCAAGAAAGTGAGCCTGACAAAGTGTAAAAAGGGGGACGCAAGGTGCGTGTCCGCGCAGCAGCCGCCAGATGAAAGCGAAAGGATGCTGCCTGCCCCTTATACCGCCAGCCAGCCTTAAGGCAACAAAAACGCGCTCGTACTGCTGCCGAAGCCTCTGCGACTTCCTTTTTCTCCTTTTTCTCGCTCCCTGCCTATTTTCGTCCCTTTCGAGCCGATTATTTATTGTTTGCCCGGACCCTCGAAAGAGGAAGAGCATGCTGCGTCGAGATTGTTGCTCGTTTATTTTTTGGCACGTGCGGCCTCTCGCGTCCGTACCGTATTAGCTGTTAGAGCGATGAAAAGATTGTGGGAAAATTGGTTAGCGCGACTTTTAGGCTATGCAATTTCGCGGGCATCGCTGTTTCTGCTCGATCCGTCATTTTTTTCGATAATCATCTCTAGAGAAAAATTAGAGTCAGTACGTCTGTACATCGTGGTGGTTCGAAATTAGTTGAATTAGAACCTTTTATGAAGTAAACCTTCTGGGATATTGTTTTTTTTTCTTTTTTTTTTTTTACGAATGTACCATATAAATAAACACTACGATCGGTACGATAAAGTTTAAGGGTCTCCATACATGCTCTATGTAGCTACAAATGATTAAATTTTCGTGTTTTTTTATTAAAAAAAAAAAAATTTCTTTCATCCGCTCTTGTATTTTTAATAACACTTAAGTCTATGATTTACAAAGTCCGATACAAAAATGACCATGCTTGCATCAGGAAAACTTATTTAATGATATTCCGGAAATAATTACGTTTGAAGCGAAATCTCGAGGATTCATTGTTTTTTTGAGTGAAATCGCATTGAAAAAATTTTACTCCACACAATATTAGTAGTAAAGTCTTTTTAAAAATATATAAAAGAATAAGGAGTTTATAATTTATTCATTTATAATGCGGGAAAAAAAAAAAAAAAAAAAAACAACATTTTTAGATAAATATATTTTTTAACGAAAATAAAATCTCTTAATACTATAATACTTTTTTTTTTTTCCTCCTTCATTTTTTAAATTTAATTCACCTCTCTGTACGCTCTGCAACAACTATACGAGGGAATGTTTGTGGAATGAACTGTTGATACTCGTTTCGTACCAAAAAACAAAAACACAATGCATTTATCTTGTACACCGAACGATAAGAAAGTCGTAAACCGATTCGGGTACCATTATCAATGAAATCAACAGTTCTCGTCCATCAGCCAATTACAAATTCCAAAAAATAACCCTTCGACCAACGAGCGACAAACAAGCCTTCGCCAACCATCACCCGCAAGGAATGCGCTACTCCTTATCACCTGGCAATTAGTTAATAGAGGCCACGCGCCCGCTCTCCCAATTAAATGCCCTCCTCCTTCTCTCCCTTCGTATGATCCATAAAACGCGAAACTGCAGTTCTCCCCCTTCCTCCCTCTACCAATAATACACCTCGCGAACATCTGTACCACACCGTCCAGTCTCCCCTTCTCTCCTACCTTCGCGCTATCCCCGAGTCATCGGGCCCAGAGTCTATAGCAGCTGAGAGCAGCTGCTGCTGCGGCTGCGTCTCATCTGCTTCTCTCCGTCTCTCTCCCCCTGATGTGTATATACTTGTACGTATATACGTGGCGCGTGCCGCCTGCATGACGTGATAAACATCCCCCTCCGCTCCTCTGTTTTATGCCTTTACCTTGAGGTCTTTTTCTCCCGCTCGCGTGTGCGCCGGACGAGAGAGAGAGAGAGAGGTATTTAATGGATATTTATTAGCGGGTATATTATGCATTACGTATAGATGCGCGGAGCTCGTGTACAGCTGACGAGGTGAAGGAAGGATGGAGAGAGAGAGAGAGAGAGAGATCGACCTCGCGGACGAGGGCTTTTGTATATAATACTCGTTTCTGATGCAGATGCGCCTCTCAATTTTTTCTCTCTCCTCTCGGAGCGCCGCCGCTCTGCACTGGCTGGAGATTATTTATCGGGATGGTTACGAGCTTCTCTCTGTTGATTTAGGTACAGGAGGTCGTTGGGGGATAGTTGTTGTTGGGACGTTTAGTGGAGCAATTTTCTAAAATCGACTCGCATCTGACGCAAAGCGACGCTGGCCCCTACGAACGTTTCAATTTGGTATAATTAAATTTCATTGGCACTGCGTCGTGTAATTGGTTTTGAAAGTCGGCTCTTGCGCTAAGTTGTTTCCGAGTTACACGCATCGGTATACGGATGATCTCATGTTGGGTGAACACGCATGATTATTCTTGAATAGTACTACTACTACTTCATATTATGCTGCTAAAGATCACAAACAATTGGGAAAATATAAGAAAATACGTTTAAATCAAATTGATGTCATCGACAATTAAATTATCAAAGTGACAATAAAAAAGTGTATTTTGCAGCGAAAGTCGCATAAGAGAGCCTTTGGGATTCCATTTCTCAGAAACTGTAAGTACTGATGATTCTTCTAGAAAAGAAATGTTCTGTAAACTATTTCAGGAGCTTGATAATTAAACGGAATCCCGCAATATCCTTAGTCAGTTTATCGGATAATCAAGTAAAGTAGTATTCAATGATATTGGGACATCCATCTCTAACAGATTGCACTTTTCAAAACATGGCAATTAAAATGTGACATATGCATAGATCGATCAATAAGCACGTGCCACTAGACTGGCCCAACAAATCATGAAATGAACATCAAAGAAAAATAAATTCAAGAGGGAAAATGAAAACACTCAGTTGTCTCCCCGGTCGGACACCACTTTTTGTGTTTTCCCACAGTTCGAACCACACTTAGCTATCGTATGAGATCAATCAATACATACAAATTTCACACCCACATACACGCTTAACAGCGTAACGACAAATATTTACACTCGCAGCAGAAGCTGATCCTTTTGGCTGCAACACTACACCTCCCTCGAGCCGGAAAGTCATCTGTACCTATGGGAAGAGCATACAATAAACACACGCCGCCCCTTGCACCCCAACAGAGAGAGATGGGCACCCGATCCCAATGGCCCTTTGTACACACTCATACCTAGGGGGTGGGGGAGAGTATTATGTCATCCGGTGAGATAAGTACGTACGTGCGTGTCGATGATCGTCAACAAAACAGCCGCGCCTCTCGATCGGAAATTACGCAGCGGTCCCCTGGCGCCGAGATGACGACGAGGGGGACGCGGTCTATTACGGCGAGTAGATTAACTGGACGAGATGGCCTCTCTCTTCCCTTTTCATTCGCGTGGGGGAGCGATCTCTCTGTGAATGGTCGTAGGCGTGCGGTCGGAGCGAGAATTTGATCTCTTTAAGGGGACTGACTGCTGCTGTTGACGCTCGTAATTGATGGTGGTGGCGATAGGTGCCTCGTTTGCCGTCTGATCGATTGATCGATGGGCCATCTCTTCTTGCCGGACGATTTTTAATTATCTGCGTCGTTTGGGTTTGTTCAATCCATGTTGTGTTTATGCTTGATTTTTGTCGATTGAAAGTTTTTCCTGAGAAGCTGCGAACTCTTAAAGTTAGTGACAGAAGTCTTTCGAAGACTTTAGAAGTTATCCAGTGGCTCCGAAATCTCTCAATGATTTTTACGTCATTCAAAGTTCTGAAGATACTTTGAAATCTTTACAAGTCTTTAAGAGACCTTAAAGACTGTAAAGTGACAAAAGCCTTTTAAAGTATTTCAATGACTTCAGAAGGTAGTCAATGACTTCGAAGTCCCTCGATTACTTTAAAGTCCATGGAAGCCCTGAAAAGGCTTACAAGTCTTTCAAAGTATTTAGAAGTCTTTGAAATACATCAGTGACACTAGTCTTTCAAAGTTTTTCAAAGACTTCAGAAGTCCTCCAACGGCATCGAAATCTCTCAATGGCTTTTAAGTTTGTAAAGTCATATAAAAGACTTGCAATCATCGTAACATATTCAAGACTTCTGATACCTTCAAAGTTTTTAAAGCCTTATTAAGACTCCGAAGTACATAGCTCCTCGATTTTTCCATCTCTCGCGTATTCATCGATTAACAAGGTGTGAGTTCGAATTGTAAATCAAAATCCTCCGCCGCAACTGTGTCCAGCCACATGTTGTGTAAATGAAACGAGCCCGAGTCTCGTTGTCAATGTGGTCGAACAGAAAAAAAATCTCTTAGCCAGGCACAAACTCTGGTTAACCGAAAATTATCATAATCACTGCGCGCTGTATATATAATACGCCGGCAGATCCAATCCCCTATCGGAGGAGAACAATCGAGCGTGTAGGCTATTCTTATACATTGTATGGAGTATCTAATGCGAGGCAGATCGCGTCCAATCTTTTGACGCTCGGCGGATTGAATTTTATTACACATGGGAATTGGCCCTAATAGGCCTATGAATTTTATCTGCGATCTGTACGGGGGCCCAGATTTACGAGCCGGCGCGCTTCTGCCGCCCAATATGCCGTGTACCGCTGCTGTCTGGCTCAGGGAGCGCTCGGCACTCTGCAGTTTAATGGGGTTAAATTGGGTGCATTGATATTGAAGGCTTCTTTTCAGAATCTTGTTTTTCTTCTGTTACGTCTTTTCAAAATCAATTTAGGAAACAACGACAAGCTCTGAGTGTAGGGTCGAATGTTGGGGTGGATGATGTGCATCGGATATGCAGTGTTTTGGGTGAGGATTGTGAAAGCCTATGGTATGTTTTACATAACTCGATACTACTTTGGGGTTAAATTAAATGCACTGCGTAAAGGAAATAAAGATCTCTGTGAGATCTTGAAAGTAAAAGACATGGTTTGTCTGGAAAGATCTCGTTTTGGATTCTTACAAGCTTTTTTTTCTTCAATAAAGTTTAAGATTTAAGAAGACAGCTGCAGAAAGAACAGTTCGGAAATCTTTTCAGATTATTGTAAGATCTTTGATCATTATTTTTTTGCAACGGTTGAAGGTGTTTTTGTGGTGTTTTTTCAGCATGAAATAATTCATTTTAAAATGTTTAGAGACCTTCTTGGGAACTTATGTTCGATCGGATAAAGTATTGATCGTAATAATTTATAAAGTTTTGGTCTTGTTGCTTTCGTAATACTTACGTGTAATCCGGTAAAGCATGGAGATTTAATTTTTAGTTTGGCTTAACTTGTGTCTGTTGCAATAAAAATTCAGACATAATCTATTATAATATTGTAAAGCTTCGATGCTGCTCAAGAAAATCTTTTTTTTTTCCATTTCTATTTATCCCAGTTGCGCTGCAACAGGCTTGGAAATGGCACTTGTAATGACATTTTTCAAAATAAAAAAATTATATCATTTGATTTCATGTATTATGCACCGACTTGAGATTTCGAACTAATTTACTTCTTTCATTCCTGTAGCAGTTCTTCACTTTTTTTTTATTATTTTTTTACCAAACCATCGTGATCGAATTGATTTCCTCTCCGCCATTTCTCCAAGACATCCCACGTCAGACGTCAGAAAAGTGAGCCACCGCACTCTGCCAATCGCCTCTGTAACAAAAGAAGCGCACGCACACGCTCACGTCATAACATTGCAGTGTGGGTGGACAGAAGGTACTAGTCGATAACGGACCGAGCAAGAAAGAGAGGGAGACCACAGACGTGTATGAGGTAGGATACGTGCTCATCGGACACCGTATATCCTGTTATTCGTCCTACTAGAGAGAATAACAGAGCCACTGCTGCTAGTTACTCGAGAGAGAACAAGAGAAAGACAGAGAGAAAGAAACGGAAAAAAAAATCATAACTGGCTCGCTCTCGCTCTCCCGATATATGCATGCACGTTCACGTGCGCGCTCGTCTTCCTCCTCCTTCGAAACGTCGTCGTCGTCCGTTTCTTCTTCTTTTTTTTTGTATCTATATATACACGGTGTGCAGCTCTCCGCTTTCGTTTTGAAAAGTGCATCCGCCTTTTCTTTCTTTATTTCTTTTTCGCCCGTATGATTGGAGTCCACGTTGCACGTTTCCAGCGTGCGCGAATCTTTTTTCTCTCTATCGTTCCATTCTTTTGTTAGCTAGAGATTTCGTTACCTTGTGTGTGTTAAGATTCATTGTGGATTCGATGGAATTGTCTCGTACGACAAAATTACTTTTATAATTGATTTTTTTCAAATTTTTACGATCAAATATAGGCAACTTTCCATATGACTGCACGATCAAGCGTACAGTATGCAGAGGGTTATTTATCTAATAGCATTAGTTAAATGTATTTTTAAAAAGTTACGGAGCCAGGTGCCTTTTTCCAGAGAAAAGTATGAAAAGTATATATTATTTACTCTCCGGAGTTACGCCATACAAGTGGTCTTTTCTCTGCCAGTTGATGCTCTCCGAACGAATTACAATACATGTTTTTCTCTTTCAAGTCGGCGAGATATTTTCTATGTTTAGGCAAATTATTTTTTTAGTAATCCCTTACCACGCATTAGTAAATTATGAATTAAATTCATACAATCCGAGATTCCTTGTAGAAAGCAATCGTTTAATGGAATTTCATTTACATACACGTGAATTAATGAGTTATAAAAATTGTGTACGTGAAAATATACGAGTGTTTTTTTTTAATCAAAAGGTTTAACAACAAATTATAGATCTTAGAAAACATATATTTCATGTATTCAAAATTTTTGTTTATAGTACCGACCCAATGCTCTAAGCAATCCAGGTTGTATTTAATGAAACAAAAATGCATATATTATGGTCACTAATGTTTTTAGTTGACATATTAGGAAATAATGTCAAAGAATATCTTCTGGATTTACAAAAATAAGAAATTTTTGTCTGTAATAAATGTCATATATGTAATTAGAAACAAAATTTGTTATGTTGATAAATATCTCAAAAATGTTCAGAAACATTCAAAAACATAGTCTTTTGTATAAATTAAAACACTTGTCTACCAACAAAATTTTACAGAAATATTGATGAAATATTTTGTTTAGTTTTTATTTAAAAAATACTAAGATTTTAGTGGAAAATCCCTCATATTTTAAAAACCTTCAAGTGATTTCGATGATTTAAGGCTTAAAATGTTTGTTTTTATATCCTTGCATTATTTAAAAAACAAAAATTCGAGTTTTATACCTTATTAAGGTTGTCATAACAATTTTTTATATTTTTTATGTCCAAAAAGCGGTTTCTTGCTACTTTTAGGTTAAAACAATAAAAAACCAATTGCTTCAATAGTTATATCTCATGAAGCATTAAAACAGCTTCATTCGAAATTAAAAAATTATTTTTTTACTTCATGCCGTTTGTTTTATTGAAGAAAATCTACTATTTTTTTTCTTGAATAAGTCATATCTCAGACACCCTCTAAATGATTATCCTGATCTAAGAGCCTAACTCTTTCATGACAATCTTGAGGCTCGTTATGGGATCGTAGCCCGAGGGACGAGGTACAAGTTTTTGTATGTATACAGCTAGAGGTGGATTTTGACGGGACGCTAAAGGCAGTTCCTAGCTCCCTGGGTCCTTGGAGTCACTACAGCGCGAGTTTGAAATACTTTAACAATATTATAAAAAATAATAACCATACCCCTAAAATTACCTTGTTTGCGTATTAATAATATAACATATTTTGATAACGTAAATTGTTCCAACATGCTTAAAAATTGAAATTTACTTCGTACAAAGAACATAACCTCTTAACTGACTGGACGCGATGCTAGAAGCTACCTCTGGACGTTGGAAATCCGACAATGTTGAACTTAATCTTCACGCTGAAATTTGCTTTCAGCATCTCGTCAAAATGTATGCTGTATAACCTGTAGTTAAAGGCACTGCCGTAGTGTTGTGCTTGAGTCAATATGGCGTCTTGATGTCTTTGCGTCTACAACAACATTGACTGTCAAGCACAGAAAAGCTAGACAAATATTATGTGCAAATTCCAAAATCACGCTATGAGTAATACGCGGCATGATAGCGTGATCCTAATACGCAGTTGCGCAGCGCATGAGCGCACTGCGAAAAACCGCGCATTTTCTGCGCGACAAGAAGTGAGTCACGTGCGTGTGACAGTCAGTGTAATTGGAGATGCGAAGACGGCAAGACGCCACCTTGACTCAAGTGCAACAGTGCCTTTGACGACAGGTTATACAACATACATTTGAACGGGATGCTGAGAACAGCTTACAGCGTCAAGATGTAGTTCACATTGTAGGACTTCGAGCGTCCAGGCGTAGCTTTTAGCATCGTGTCCAGTCAGGTAAGAGATTACGTTGTTTGTACAAAGAAAATTATAATTTTCTAACAATTAACGTTTGTCAAATGTGCTTTACTCAATTTCTTTATGTTATTTATACTTGAATAAGGCCATTTTAGGCTTATGCATGTTATTTTTTATTAAATTATTAAATAAATGGAATTTAGCGCTATAGTTACGTTATGGATGCTGGAAGCTGGTTTCCGCATCCCGTGAAAATGTACCTTTTAAGTACGTGCGCTTCCCCTTCGCTCACTCTGACTTTCTCGCTCCGAGTATATTTTTTGATTGAAACATAATTTATACATCTCAAATAGTAAATAAAGACTCCCTGTGTTATATTATTTATTTATTCTTGCAAGACTTATTAATTTAAATACTAAATGAAGACGCTATGTAGTACGTAAAAGTTGGATTGTTTGTTTATTCATGGAAAATTTATCCGTGTAGGTAATATCAAACGAAGAAAACTTGAACTGGCACTCTCTTAACACAAAAATTGAACTGACGCTATCTTTGGACAAAATTTGAACTGACACATTCTTCGACCAAAATCTTAGTTGACTCTTTCTTTTACTCAACTGTCCGATTCCTTTTTTTTCGAAAATGCCACATGTTTAATAAAGTAAGGAATGCGATTTTTACTTAGGAGGTTGTTCCTTTACCTCTGAAATTGAGGGAAATAGTCGTCTTTTCAGTGGAAGGAAAAAATCGCATATGTGACTCGGACGGAAAGTATGTACTGCATAAATTTCGCAGTGTTTGAGGCCTCAACGACTGAAAAATATTTTCTTACTTTGCTTGTCGACGTGTGTCTTTTTTCGTATCGATGTATAGTCAATGAATTCTTTTACGTTTTGAATACTTATTGAGATGCTTATATTCTTATAGAAACTTGCAACATTATCATTCTTGCTACAACTTTTTTTTCGTTGAGGAAATATGTTAATGAGGGCATAATTGAAAGCATTTTGCCTATCGGTAGAACTCCCAAAAAACATAACTTAAGGCAATTATTTCATAACGTGGATAGGAGAGGGGGACTACTCCCACTACTCTTTCTGAAAAAGAAGGCAAAATCGGGGCATGTACACGCATCGATGAAAAATACTAATGGCGGTTAGAGCTGTCGTGCGGAAGGTACTGTGAAAGTGACATAGCTAGTTGATCATGGTTCAAGTTATTCATGATGGTTGTGACCTTGTTTTACCGAGTGTATCTCTTTCAGTGTCGTTCTGAAAATCTCTAGTTCACGAAATACAATCAGCGTAACTTAAAACCGTTGTATAAGGAGAGTACTGGATTTTCAAAAAAAAGGATTTGAACAAAACGTTGCTCCACATTATTTACTCCCTGCCACTGTTTCAATCACAAGATATATTTGGCTACAACTAACTGTCTATTTTATCAATATGAACGAATAAATTGATTGATAATTTGTAGTTATAGTGGCCCTCTTAAAGACCCAAATTACAGAATCATCCATTTGACTTTTGTATTCGAGGAAAAAATGAAGTATCTAACGTTGTCTTTGTGTAGATTTCATTGTTTTAAATGTATATTTTTATAGTTTTAATTGTTTATTTAAGCTACATTTATTTATTTTTAAACCAATTATTGTATCTGTACAACTCGACATCATTGTTTCCTTTCTTAGCAGTCAGTCGAATGAATATCATTTTTGAATATGGGTCGATTTATTATATCTGAACCGGATTGTTACTTTTTTTAACTCTACATTAAATCTTTAACTTTCTATTCCCACTCGAGAAATTAATGATTAATCTACTTATTTTTAAACTGTTAAAATTGGTAAAATAGTTGATGTTCTACAGTCATGTGTATTCAGTAAGTAAAAGTACGTTTGGTTTCAGATACGAATTCTAACATTACTCTAAAAATCTGAGGGACACAGACTATTAGATTATTAGGTGTTTAGATTACAATGTGTACGGAGTTAATAAGTTTTGAGAGCATATGTCTGACTCTTACTTGTCCAGCAGTCTTTTGTTATTTATCAACTTTCCTGAATTTTCTCATTTTCATTTTACCGATCTAAGTAATTTTTAATGACTTTTAACAAGGACTCAGTTGAAAAGTCTTAGCCGTCGGACGTACGGTATCAGGGATGCACGTAAAAGTAAGTATAAAACTGTTGAGAGTGATAGTGATTTTCATTATAGGAAGCCTGATTTTTACCTGAATGGTGTTAGAATAAAGGAAAAGAGAAATGGCCCTTGTAAGAGGCAAATAAAAAGTCAGGTTGGAATTAACCACAAAGTGGCTCTATAAGATACTAAAATGCTAAATTTTACGGGACATATGAAAACTGAAGCTTTGGATGAACATGCTTTTATGGAAGACAAATCCTAACCTGAACAAACCTTCTTTGGATAATCATGTCAACATAGGAAGACTAATAAAGTAGGTGGCTTTTGAGATTTACGTGAAAGAGGAACTATTAATGTGTGTACCAGAATGCTTAGAGTGCGGAATAATCAGACAAAGCTAAAATACTTTAGGTTGTAAATAGAACTATAAGTTTTATGTGATTTTAATATAAATTGATTATATTTAACTTCGCAGCAGATGTTTAGGTACACTGTACCTTCTTCAGATAGTACACAGCTACTGACAAAGCTGAAAGACATGATCAAAAAACATTAAACAAAAATTGATGAAAATTAGGAGAGTAGCATTAAATTTGGGATTGATGGAACGAGTTTCTGGATTTTTTTTGGATAGAGAAGTACTGACAATGAGAAGGTTGGCTTATGACAAATTAAGGAAAGAAAAAATAAAGCAATCATCAAAAAGATGACTAGAATAGGTACGTTGTATCAGGTTGCATCGAAAATTTTCCAAAAAATATTTCTTGTATGGACTATGACATTGGTTATCTACGTTTATGTGGAATAATATAATTACAGTAAAATTAAGATAAAAAATTGTGTTACGATAATTAATCAGAATCGAAATGCTTAAAAATCTGTATTGAGGTTGATTTAATTTGCATGATATGAAAAAACAAGAAACCATACTTCAGTGGGTAAAAGAAAAAAATGCGAGTCAGAGCAAAAGTTATGACTCTGAAGTTTTTCAAGTAAACTAGAGACAAAAAGTAAAAGTATAGTATAATTTAAAGCAAGCTATTATTTGACTTTATATGGAAGATTGTCCATGCAGTTAGGGTGCCAAAAAAAAAAATGGAGAAAAAGAAGGTTTATTTATCAGTATTACAAAAACTAGATGGGTACTAGCAGTAAAGTAATTTAAAATATTGGGTAAGGTAAAGTATAGTCAGTGGCCTAAAAATTTTTAGATCCATTATTGAAAAATTCTGCAACTTATTAGGTATGTTTGTAGACCTAGGGGTAAGTGAGGGTATTGTTGTGCTTGTACCAATTATTGCGGAACTCTCAAATAGTGCCTATATTTTAATTCAAGTGATTAGTTATAGAGAAT